>ML793001.1:638711-677393 GCA_009831015.1 Picea engelmannii
CTATTGGAACCATTATCCCTATTGGGGGAAGACGAAAGAAGAAAGATCCCACAACTCCACTTCCTCCCCAAGTTCAACCTCCTTGTGCACTATGGGAAAGATATGAGGACCCCACTAATATATTCCCTACTATTCTTGAGTTACGCAATCTGATCCAACTCCTCAGATCAACCACATTTCTCACCACTCCACCAAGTACGTCCACTACTACTCCAGATTCCTCCATTGTAGGCAATAAAGGGTTGTGAACCAAATTCACTTGCACCATATGCTCAGAATATGGCCATTACACTCATCATTTCCTAGCTCTACCTCACTTTCACCAAACCTTAGCCACAGTACGCCAAATGTCTCATCCAGAGCCTGCTCGACCACCTTCTACTGAGGCTCACATTATGGATATTTGATACATTTTGTCAGCAGTCCCTGTGTGAATAAGGCACTCTCTAGAATATCGGGACATCCACTTTATGTCCAATGGTTCCTCTCACCCTCTACACGATATCCCATCTTCATCCTCACCACTAGAGGCCAACCACACTTTGAAAGTCCCCTCTATCACCTCCCATGACCCCCTATATTATCACATCTTCCATTGCGATGAAGATATCCTAGAGGAACTCACTACCCCTATTACCCATGGAATTCACTCCATCATCAGGAACTTTTTATTTCATAGGAGGCCTTTCATCCTCCTACCCAAAACTCCATATGCGTAATCAAAACCAATGATTTTATTCCTTCAGGGCATATAGATTAGTTCAATAACCCTATCCCTTCCCCAAATGATTTTGAAGAAGGAAACATGGCCAACATTTCCCCCACCGCAAAATCGACATTTCCATTAAACCATGAATCGTATAACAAATCACCATTGGTGTTGCATGCTCCCTTGAATAACTCACATCTTTCAAAGATTTCTTTCATGAATACTGAGATATTTTTCCTGGTCATATACAAAGATTCCCAGACTTGATCCATATATCATCGAACATCACATCGACACTTGGCCAGATATCGCCCCAGTTTTTCAAAAATAATGACCCCTTCACCCATCCAAATTTGCAGCTATCAAAGTCGAAATTGAAAAGTTATGCTCTACCGAGTTCATTTACCCCATTGTGTACACTTCCTGGGTATCAAAACTCGTCCCTTTTATAAGAAAATAGGGCACTATTCACATTTTCACAGACTTTCGTGATCTCAACCATGCTTGTCCCAAAGACAAATTTCCAACCCCCTTCATCGACCAAATTATCGATGATTGTGTCATCCATGACACAGTATCCTTTATGGATGGGTTCCCTAGCTACAATCAAATCCAAATACATCCAACAGATCAATATAAAATTGCTTTTACTACTCCTTGGGGTACCTTTTCTTATCGTTTCATGCCTTTTGGACTCAAGAACATAGGTGATACTTTTCAATGGGACATGACCTATGTTTTCCATGATATTTCTTGCATCATCCTCGCTAATTTGGACAACCTCACTGCTCGATCCAAAATGCGAACTCAAAATTTAGACAACTTACACATCATTTTCCAATGGTGTCGCCAGTATAATATTTGCTTGAACACCCTCAAGTGTGTATTTTGTGTCACTGTCAAACGCCTCCTTGGGTTCATTGTTTCCCAATACGGCATCATAGTGGCCCCCCTCAAGGTCCAAGCTATCATAGAAATTTCCCCACCAAGGAATTTACACCAACTACAAAGTTTGATAGTTAGAGAAAATGTTTTACGTCCCTTTGTCCTAGACTATGCCACTCGCGTGCATGGTTTCCTCATGCTCATGTTACAAATTACCAAATAGTCATTATATGTTCTTTATCATAAGATATTGTTCACGTCGAGTATTTGGTTTTCATGTGTGTAGGTCCTTCGTTGCTCTTCATGATGTTTCCATTCTAATAGGTTTCATGTTACGTCAATTTGAACTTGCTCAATCTATACAATTGTGACCTTATAATGAAATTTCATTCTTTGCTCCAATTGTTGTCTTTGTTCCTGTATTTTTGATCTATCCATTGGGCTAGTCTGGTTGGTTTTTCGCACCTAGTTTTGGTGTAATAGCTATTTTCCGGTTTATCCTCTTCTTTCAAGGTTTTCCTAATTGGACCTTCAATCCATTTCATATGATGGGAGTTGTTGGAGGATTGGGTGTTTCCCTTCTATGTGCTATTCATGGTGCTACCGTGGAAAATACTTTATTTGAAGATGGTTATGGTGCAAATACATTTTGTTCTTTTAACTCGACTCAAGATGAAGAGACTTATTCCATGGTCACTTATAACTGCTTCTAGACCTGGTCATCACAACAACACAACCCCTTCAGGTATATGTTTGACACTAACATGTAAATATTCCCTCTATAAATCAATTGCATCTCCTAGTCACACCCTCTGACATTTACCTTTAGGGTCCTTACATCCATCTCTGCAGTACCTTCACCTCTACGAAATTTTGGTACTATCACTCGGTAGCACTCTCCCCCACATGATTTTTCCCATTCATAGTTCCCCTTCGCAACTTTAAACTTGTGCCAATTTCACCCCCTAGGTATGGGAGTCTGTTGACGGGCGAAACTGACCGTCCGTCAATTAAGAGAGTGGAACCGGTCCGGGGTTGTCTAATAACCCAAGCCGTTTGGTATGGACCACCCTGACGAGTTTAACGGCTCCGTTGGCCGCTCTGAGGTCTCCTAAGGAAGCCAAAGAGGAAAGCTGATCTGAGCTAAGTGATCTAACTAAACTAAATAAGCAAAACTAACTATAATAAACAAACTAAAAGAAACTAAATCAAATACAACTAATGAGACAAACTAGACTAAATATACTAATCTAACTATAAACTATTCAATAAACTAAAACTAACTACAAACTACTCTAACTATTATATATACAAAAGACTAATAACTCAAATCAAATATCTAATTACTAATTTAATTACAATTTATTCACAAATGTGCATTATCTACAATCTACAGATTTGAATAAAACTTGTGAAACTGATGTGCTTGCTGTCCTAAAACAACGAAGGATAACTCTTTTTAATTTTATGATTTATGAATAAGAAAATAAATTAACTGAAATTAGACGATCTAATATATTAGTTAACTCAATTACTAGCTAATATACTAAGCAAATAATTGACAAACAAACCTAGAAACGCTCCAAATCTGCCCTGCATATGATGACTCCTTAAGCTGGTTGGAGGAAGAAATTCACACCATTTAGTCCTTAATCTTCTCGTAAATGATCAGCTATGATGCTTCCTGAAGTAGGTTATAGGACAAACAAGACATAAAATAAATCATAACAGTCTTCAGATTATAAACTCCTGCAAAAGGGAAACCTATTATGCAGCCAACTTATATATTCCAATTCAATCTACGAAGAAGACAAAGCTATCATTCATAAAATGAATCAACAACTGCTATGTTCTTGAATTCCTTGGAAGCAACAAGACATGTATAACAATAAGAGATTACATCACTTGCATTTGATTTAGACAACAAAGTGATACTAAACCATAAACAAAATGATATACAAAACTTGGAACAAAGTGTCGATAAATTGAAAAGCAAAAGCTATAACAACGCATCAATTCTACTCCAGTTTGAATAAAAATTACATATGCTTGTTCTTCCAAAACTAATGATGATCCTTATTACAAAAAACCATAGGTTTATATAGGTCTTTTCACAAGGTAACTTCCTTGTGAATAATAGCAAGTTGTTTTACAAAATCTGGGAAGATATTCCCTAAATCTGATTCAAACTTAACAACCTAAACCAAAACCAAATCTAAAATATCTCCTAAACTGTTACAGCAGGCCCATTTGATCACTCCAATTCGTATGTACCTGAAAAGAGGCAAAAATAAACAAGTTTAAAAGATATTTTAGATGCAAAATCATCAAAAAAATCAACTTTTATGACTACATAACAGAACCAAATGATTTTGTAACTAATCTAATTCTAAAACAAAACTTTTTTAATCCAACTCTAACAGAAATATATCAAAACCAATATTTGATTGCTAATTAAAACAAAACAAAATATTTAAATCACAACAAACCAAAACTACTATACTAATTTAGAACAAACCAAATCCTAATTGAATCTATTTTAATTAAAACAAAAATCAAATAAATCTTTTACAAAATCCACCCATTTTTTTTGCATAATAAATCTATCTAAGATTGAATGTAGGGAATTAAAACAGCTTCAACATTGGCAAAAACAATGGTTATCAGAAAATATTGAATGGCCCTTGAGATAGACTTCTTGACATTTGCCAAGTTCCATGATTTTTCACTGCTGGCTCTAATTCCTCCTCTGTAATGTACCCGCTACTGTCTTTATCAAAATACTGAAAGGAAGTATGAAGATGATCTTCCCTGTCCATTCTGTTCATGTGCATTGTAGTCATGATAAACTCCAAGTAATCAATTGTCTCATCCCCATATACATCTGCAACATTCATCAATTACCTTGGCCATAATAGCCGCGGCATGGCCCAAGGGCTCCTCGGAAATCCTCTGTCCATGATGTGCTATTTCTATACTGCAAGTTTGTTGAATCCATGGTTCTCCATCAATCTGCACAGGAAAAGAGGAAACAAATGTATGGATCCTAGTCAACTGCCCTTGGGCAAGCCTTTGATATCCCTTTCCATAAAAAGTGATAGCAACACATCCTCTTCCTCTTTAGAGATAGATAACTTGAATGGTTTCTCATTCTCCATGCTACCATCATCCTCAAGATCAAAGTCACTGTTAGATGGCTAGAGATGATCCCTCTCATCTGGAAGAGGCAAGAATGGTTCAACACTGCTGGCCCCTGTGGCACATCCCTGCACAAATAGAATAGCACCCTTTAGAAACAGTCAGATTACATGTGTAGCAGAAGTACCAATGTTGTTTCATAAAGTTGCTTCTACTAGATGTGAATGTACAAAATTTTGATGCAAGTGATCGTTCACTGTTACTCTCATCATCATCTTTTCCAGTAGATGCTGGAAGCTCTTTCAAACTTCAAGATGTAGATATCCTTAACATTCTTAAAGAGCTGAGTTTTCCCAAGTCATCAGGTAACTTTTGAAGAAGGTGACAGTTAGTGATAAACCACTTTTACATTGAAGACATGTCACAAATCCTAGGGGGTAGCACCTCCAAATCACACAAATGATTCAAGTTAAAATCTAGCATTATGGGACGCTTTAGGCTTAACTGGGTGCTGTTGAACTTGGACATATTTCCAAAACCCTTCACCTACTCTCAAAGATAGCTTCTCTAAGTTCTGTAAGACTTTACTATGACCTTGAACCGGGAGCACATTCAACCTCTCCAAGTGAAGAGTCTTAAGATGAGTAAGTGATGATAAGGATGGTAGATTCTTCATTATGTTTCTCTTGGAACCATGATTGAATACAATCAAAACCTTCAATCTTTTATAGAACTCAGAAACGATGGAAGAAAGTATTCGCTTGAAAAAGAGTAAAAGCAAAGCCTCTGCCTCACAAAAATTCATTTTAGACCACTGATTCTGATTGCTGCTCGAACAGGATTAGGTGGCTGTACACAATTTACCATTGATGAAGAAAAAAGGGAACAATTGTACTTCACACGCCTGAGCACAAACAGCTGCAAGAATGTATGAACCAAAAGTTGCTACTGCCCCTCTCTGCCTATCAGGCATACTAAGATAAATGTCGAATGAAAATAATGTTGAGACTCGGATATATAATCAAAAAGAAGATAGCTTCATCATTTTACATTTATCGATGCAGCCACTGCCCTTAACTCCTTCGAAATTTCTGAAAATGGCGGCCTTTGTTCTGGATCAGCTGACCAGCATCTTTCTCTGTAAGTTCAAAACATAGAAATTATACATTTCCAATCTTTTAAACAAGTGAGCGAGCTTTAATAACATACTCTGCTTATTTTGAAAAATTTAGACTACAACAATGATTTCAAAATGAAAGTTATGTGCATGGAATTTGCATTCCCAGATACAGGCCAAAAATTTCTTCGATTTCACATCCTGTGAAATTAAATCACTAGTCTAACTAAAGTAGAACCCTTTTAGTTCCCAACATGATTTATGGCTTCCTTGTCAACTGCTATGTAGCCAACAACATAAAGTGGATAATATTGAGAGTATCTAGGAATTCTACGATAATAGTTATAGCTTTCATTTATCCAGTATGGTTTAGACTGTTGTCTGAGTTCCGATGATTTGGAATGCCCAAAAGATGGTAACTGAAAACAATTAAGCAAGGTCAGATGAACATCACATCCTGGTCGGCCTTCACATCCATTTCTGAGGTAAAGCCTAAACTCATCCTCCAAATCAGCCATGCAAACAGAAATGTTTTTCCTCAGTTTAGTCTCCACAAAAAATAACAATGTGGCTCCTTTACATTCTTGTCAAAATATGGGTACGGATTTGGATCGCAGTATGCTGGCATCTTTTCAAACTTCAAGAGAAGATGACGGAAACGTGATTGAACTCATTGCCTTCATATCTTCCCAGACTGCATCCGATTGACATTGTGCAGTCTCACGCTGTCCACCAAGTGTTTTTGCAACAGTAACAAGCGATGTCACAAGCTGGAGTCCAACCAAAGTCGTAATCTGTCGAAAAAACCTTGGAGGAATACACGAAAGAACAATGACATAATCTACGCATTTCTCCACGAATACTTGATCAAATAGAGGTCCATTCTGGCACTCAAGGGTAAGACTGTCTAAAAATGCTTGGATCCAAGATAGTCTTCTATATCGCCATCTACAACCATATCATCAAATCCCTGTTTTGACTGTGGACTTCTGAGATGCAGAGCATTTCTCAATTTGCTGATTCAGATACAGAATAAATGTAGATGCAAATTTTAAACATCTTGCCTTTACTAGGACTTGTGTCACCAGACTTAAAGCATTGATATCAACAATTAACTTCAGAAAATTTGCATCTATCCTGGCCACGAGAACAATCCTCCAGACAAAAAAAAACAGATGGGAAACCCTAGAAACGCCAAAAACTTTCACAGGTCACCTAAATAAAGAGGTATTCAGATCTTGCTCTGAAAATGTCAAAACATAATGCAAAAAGACCAAAGTTACCTCAGTATGATTCATGAATCTAAGGAAACCATCGAGCATGAGCGTGGTAAGTGAGGAGGCAGGCATTTACAGCTGTAACCACCGATATCCATAGCTTAACCAATGTATCGATCATACCAATAGTTACAAAAATAGCCATAGGAATTATATTAAAAGATATGCATGAATATCCATATATCTTATGAACCAAAGTTTGAGTAGGCCCAATAAGAAGCCAATCAAAATTAATGCATTGCAAATTTAGCGAAATCCATTTACACAATCGATCTAAGAATGTCAAATGAGTATACCAATGTATGCGAGTGTTATACCATATCGTTCAAACACCGACATGCAGTTCAAAACCCACAATCATGTTCTCGCCAATCAAACGTTTAATCAAGGTGTCAAATCGATATTGCATAGATTGATACGCCAAGAGCTATGATAAGGATCAACAGGAAGGATCACAAAAGATAAAACATAACCCCCATGCAGTTCAATGAATCGATGTTTAGGAAAGTCATAAAATGCGAATCCAAAGGCTAAATGTCTTCAATAAAATTGAGTTATATAATCCATCGCAGTATGAAAACCGATCAAAGGATATTGCTGATCATGTGAAGATCAATAAAAATATAGGCCCAATAAGCATGATGACACAAAAGGTATCGACAGTTCAGATAATGATCAAAATGTGACCTCGAAAGGAGAAATTTTCATGCTTACAATTGTGAAGACTTAGCGAAGACAAGCGTTCAAAAAGGCGCAAAGAATAAGGGCGTCGTTCATTTGAAATTTGCGACGGAAAATCAATGTTTGTGAAACATTGGTGTAGGCAGCTTATGAGGTAATGAAAAATGTGAATTGGCTGCCAACAGAGTCCCGATAGTATTATGCAATTCCTAGAATGAGCCTCATACTTCTTCTCATCATATGGCTAGATTTCCCAAATGGACTCCCAAGTCATCTCATCTCCGTTCTATTGACTGCGCCTCTACAGTATCGTCATCCCTCCATCTCATCCACCATCAGTTTTCCCATCTGCAAATTTCCTTCCATTCATTTACCTCATAAATAAACCCACCCATGGGGCCCCCACCCTCCACCAACTCTCTTTCACCACTTTATCCCTCATAGGACAATCCATCTTTCACCAGGGAACCCATTTCTGTATCTGTACACTCAACCCAAATTATTCTTTATTTATTTGCTAATTGTAAAAAGCCTTTTTTTCTAGCATTTACTTAGATTTTTGTCATCACCCCTGCTGACCTTAGTTTTCTCGACAAAGAAACCCATGTCACCCTTGTTTGTGGCATCCACTCTTTTTTCATTCCAACATTGTTCACGAACCCTGAGTATCCCAAGTCCATATACCCATGATCTCTGATTTTTTCCACTTTTTTATCCTCTGGCACAATTTAACCCCATATCTAGTCATCCCCCTGACACTAGATATCATTTTATGGTTGCTTCCAATCATCCTTCAAAATTCCCAACCAAGGGAATTATTGAGTCCCACCACATCTTGAATTTTCTCATATTACCCGTCATTACCTGATCTCATCTCAGTGGACTTTGTGAAGCCCTTTTTTCTGGGAGTCACATCTCCCTTTCTGTCGACATAAACACAGTTTCTAGAAGGGCGACAATATCTTGACTCTCATTACCTTTACAATAAGGAGTCTCGGATGGCACAAAGAGATTCATCATTTCTCTTTGATTCCGTTGACCCCCATAACATTCGAATTCAACAAACTCTCATGTTAGGATGGGTCTTACTATGCAACTATTGTAGTTGTTTTATACCAGGCAAAGACCTATGAATTTGTTAGGCCATCAATGCCTATGATTCATTCACACTTCCTACAGCTGTCCTTTCCTCATTTCAGAATATGTTCACCTATCAGAACTGTCATATGTCATTATAAACTTCCCCTGAGGGTGTTGCAGTTATCTACATCAACATACATCTTTAGTTACTGTCTCACATTTTGGTTACATGACATGAGCATGGGGCATGTCCACCTCATTTGTACATAGATTTTATTTTTTTTCCCTAGAGAAAGGTTTGGGTCCCACAGTTTCCCCTGTCCCTCTAGTGGATCTCTCTTCCAGTTCCTCTCAACACTCTTCATTACAATGACACTCTCAGTAAAATAAACATTGATTTATTTTGGCTATACGTATGCTCCTAACCTCACACATCATGGGGCATCTGTTGTCACTAAAATATCATTACAGAAACATTGCAACATTGCATGCAAATGGTTACAGAAACACAACAATTCTAACAACAATTAGTTCACCTGCAACAATGAAATGTGTTCAAAAGGAAAACAACTATACAAATTGGGCAAAAATTGACATGCGCAAATTCACCAAAGGAAGCATGTGCACAATGCATGGGACAACAAAGCCCTCAGAGTAGACAATGCACCAAATGCATGACTGTGTACAAGAAAATCCACACACTTCTATGAACAATGCATTTATGGATCTTGTTGCCCTCCCAACCACTTATGGACCAGCTCCCAACCTGATTTGACCTTCATATCTGAGAAAACTCCGAATGGGGGGTTGGTCAAGGACTAGAGGGTGCCCTAAAAGGCCCCTTGTTCACACCAAGAACCAATTACATTTTTCCTTGAAGAAATGCTATAAATAAGAGACATGGGTGCACTAAGAAACCAAGATCTTCATAGTATTTATATGTTGCCTCAATTCTCCCTTGAGAATCCTCTTTTCTCTTTGGATCCTTCAAGCATCATTACAATAGGCCATTCCACTCACCTCTTGAGGGAATAGGCATTTTTTTTAATCACCATTTTCCATTTTTCTTCCATTGTAAGAAGAGCTCCCATTAGGGAACTCAAGATCCATCCTAAGGAGGAAGAGGGAACTCATTAGTACTCATTTTTCTCTATGATCTTTTGCCTACTAATCTATTGATCCATTGGTAGAATTATGTTGGTCATTGGTTGATTTTTATGGTTCTAAGTTTCTCATGCTTTCTAACTTTCATTTCTTAGTTATTTTAGTTTATTTCTTTGTTTAGACATGTGTTTAGATTGTTTAACCCACTCACAAACTTTTGTCTTGTCTAACAGGCTCATATAGACATGCAAGTGTTGTTGTTTTTCTCACCCAAGTGACAAAACCAACACAACAGTCATTATGGGTTTAAATCCATTCATTCATGTTTCAATATTTTTCCTATAAAATACCTAACACACTGTTGGGCCATGCCACACAAAAAATTCAAACTCTCATAATGATAAATTTACGAAATATGCTCTACATATAAACATAGCTATGTAAGCTAAAAACAATGATTCATAAACAAAATTAGTAACAAAGATTCCATAACAGAACATCATAATTTGCATTACACGACATTTACAATAACACATAAGAAACACTTATCTTTTATAAAATATCACCAACTCCATGCAGACCTTCCACGTTCCTCCCAACCATAGACCACACTTCTCATAACTCTCGGTAGTGGGTCTCCCCTAAGATGGGGCTAAACATCTATTAGTGAAAATGAATCCTCAACTAGGCTATGGTTGGCCAATAACCAAAATACCAATAATAAGGTGCCAACTATGGCAGGAAGCCTACAATCTCTCATTCCCCACATTTTTTTCCCACCCCAGGAAGTGTGCCCCTTCTATGCTCAACAATACTTTCATTGCCCCACTTTCCTTCTAGGGATTTAGCAACATTATAGACATGAATTCTCAGAGCCCAGTTGTAATACCCCAAGGTCGAGCCCCAACTGATTGTAAACATGTTTTATAGGCTGGTGAGCCAAGTGATTATAAGTTAGGAGGCTTATGTGATGATTAGACCAGAGAGCCTAGATGATAAAGGCTAGTGAGCCTAATTTTGTATATGTAAAAACTCATATCATTAATATAATACATTGTTGCATGTAGACTGATCACGATAAAAGAGTATGGGGGACTAAGCTCCACTAGGAAGGGAAAGGGGGGGGGCTAAGAGCCTAGTAAAGGGACTAAGCTATAGGGATTATCTCTAAGGGAATATTATATTATTATTCCTAAAGACTATGGAAAGGGTAATTATATTATCCTAAGTTCTCATGAAAGAGGGTATGAATCACAAGTGGAGAAAAAGGAGCTCCAGGAGAGCCATTTGTCAATCATGGTGCATGAAAATATATGTGGGGGAAATTTGGTTGTTTTCCGATCTTTTCCCCATTCACGCATGCACTCAGTCATTCATGCAAGAAGCCATTGACTCTATCATTCAAACCTATCCATGCCTCACACACACCTTCAGTAGTGATCATGTATGTTTCCTGCTAAGAACAATGCACATGTACTTTGCATGATTCCATACTATGCCTTACCTGAGTGTTGTTCTTGTCAACATAGTTCCTTGAATTAGATTGGTTGCTTCCATTACTTATTCCATACGTGAAATTTGTTGTTTTTATCAACCATACTGGATTGACTTAAGAGTTGGATAGAAGAAGCAGGTTGTTAGGCCCATGGGTTTGAAGAGGTGGGGTTTATGTCCCATGAGAAACTCTCTCCAAGTGAGAGAGTTTGTTGGGGAAGTGATTTTCCTGAGGAATCCCAACTACAGCTATAGTGCTATGAAAATTCTTGTCCGACCCATTTCTGAAGCCCTGGATGAAAGTGGGGTAGATGAAGTATTGTTTAGAAGAGAAGGGGCACACGTCCTAGGGTGGTATAGGAATCTGTGGAATGAGAGGTTGTAGGTTGTTAGTTTGAGTTGGCATCCTGGAACAAAATCCTTCTTGTTGACTGTGTAACTTCCTATTGTCTCATCCTAGACTAGGAATCCATTTACCCGGGTGGAGCTTAGTCCCAATTGAGGCGTGACCCACTGCTAAGAGTGATGAGTAGCATGGTCTAAGGATGGGAGGTGTTAGGTGATTTATATGTACTAAAAAAGACACTAAACTACCCTCAATTAAATTGTCAACCCGGGGTAAGTAAACTTAGAGTTGTAGAAAAATATATGCCAAAGCTAAAAGGTTGGTAGGAGTATAGTCTAACTATGGAAAGCAGCTATCTAGGTCTAATCTACTCAAGAAAACCTATCTAATGAACAAATCCTACTAAGCAAATTGAAACTAGGTAACCTAAGTAATTTTGGGCCAAGGACTGATGGATAGTTCCTAAGAAAGAAAGTAAAAATTCTATGTAAGGCAAACAATAAGCAAAAGAAAACTACTAAGCATAATAAGAAAATGACAAAAGAAAACTTCTTTAACTTGCCAACCTACATTCAATGAGCAAATACCCTATGAAAGAAAATAAATAAGCAAGTAAGAAAAAACACTTATCTAACCTATCAAAGAAAATAGACAAGTAATCAAAGACACCTAACTAACCTACTAAAACAAAATACAAGTAAAAAAGGCAACTATCTATCCTACTAAAGAAAATGGACAAGTAAACAAAGACTTCTCATTGAACAACTACCTAGCCTAAGAGGCAAGTGAACTAAATGCCTAATGTAAAACTATTTCTCTTGTGTGAAAGGAAATTTAAATGCTCAATGCAATGCATGAAACAAAATCTATTCTATTGAAAGAAAGAAAGAGTAACAACTAAACTTATGAAAACAATAAACTATCTCTTCTAATCTACGAAAGCAAGAAACTATCTGTAATCTACAAAACACTCAAATGTAATGCTGGTGGGTAAGTATGGTAACTATCTGTTTTAACTTGATTACAAAACCATAACTCGATGCATAGTTTAACATCTACATGCACATGAGGTTAATATAAAGACTTGGGGTAAGTATGGAGTCTTGCAAGACCTTTTCTAAGCTATAAAATAAACACATGCTAATCTATATCAACATCTAACATGCAAAACAATTAAAACAATTAAGCTACAACAAACTAGTTAGCATAATAAAAACATGCATGTACAGAAAATAAAAAGAGAGCAATTAAATTAAGAAATGCATAATAAACATGAAGAGAGTTACCAGACTTCTGGTGGCCCCCCCAGCAAGTCGTGGTCACTCTCTAAACGTACACCATGAGATTAGCAGGCCGAATTCACCATAAAAATAAAAAAACGCAGTTCTGGCATAATTCTGGCAATGTAAAAACTCAAACAGAGAAAAATCATTTTTCTGGCAATTCTAAGGCTTATGCTACTTGGTTAACAATCTAATGATCATCCTATCAGTATTTATAATCTTACAACCTAGGTGGTCGACCATAGGAGGGTCGAACCACCTCTAAATTCGGCAAATTACATTAAATGAGGCCATAACTAACAAAACAGAGGCAACCAATAATCACCCTCCTTGGACAACTGAAATCGAATTGTATTGAGCTTAGTAGTTGGAAGGGGTGATGACAAACAAAACCCATGTTCTTGATTTATCCATCACTCGCTTCCAATACCATAACCACCAACTCGCCTTGCACTTTTGTGCAATACAGAGTGTTGGAACGAGTGTCAGATCAAGTGCCGGAACGAGTGCCAGATCAAGTGTTGGATCAAGTGTCAAACCAAGAAACATGGTGCATTTTTCCCTGTAATAGTAGAAAAACATGAATTATCTCTTGGAAACCATAAAATATGATAAATTAAACTTGATTGAATCACAAAACATGAATTATACATACCTCATGCCGATTATATCATTTTATCATAAAATTCTTCAAAAAGCTCCTTTGAAAGATGAAAAACACATATGTACATATGGAAAAAAGTGTATAATAACGTCATGAAAATGATCATATCTCAGGCCCAACATTACCCCCACACATAATATTTTGCAGGTCCCACTGCAAACAAAAAGAAATTGTCTTTTATGACTAAACTTGCGAAGGAGGGGGTGGATTAGCTTTAGAAGCTTCTCCCTCTTTCCTGGGGGATTTTGACTTAGGATTTTTGTGGTGTTTCAATTGCATCCAGGGACTATTATTGGTGGCAAAAATATCATCAACCTAACGTTGTAGAGAATTCATCTTGAGTTGTAAGACAACGTTATCATGGCGTAAATGACAACTCAGTGTTTCATGCTATCTAAGTTTGAACTGGAGGGTTTGGAGTTTTTGGAGGCTGTTGATGACATGTGAGGAATCCTTGAGATGTATATTATACCCTTGATCCTTTAAACCATGTAAAACAACAATTTGACCTCTACAAAAATTAGTTCCAAAAGTGACTTCTCGTAAGCTCAACAATTATGGCCTGGTGAACTTGTGAAACATAGGTATCAAAGTGAGACCTGTAACTACAAGGCAGTAAAACCTGTGTAAAAACTAAGAGAGGCTTTTTTTTTTAATATGTCATTGACAAAAACCTCTCTTGGTTTTAAAAAATTCACTTTCAGTTATTAGAAAAACACAAAACACAAATATGACTAAAACAGGAAAAAAACAGAGTATTTTATTTTCTGAAAGCATAGGCTTCTAAGATGATAGAATATATCCCAAAACATAAAGTATATTCAAAAAAATGAGAGAGTTTATTGTTTTTCAATATATTAGGAACAAAAATCTCCTATAGGTTTCAAAATTACTTTCTCATTGGCCCAGAATCCCAACTTGAAGTAGGTTACTCAAAACTTGCAGAAGCGTAGCGTGCTTCTTAGCAGAAATGCAACATGGTCTTTGATAGGAATTTTGGAAGCCTTCCCAGAGAAATTTTGGGCTAAAAGTGGTATGTGTGGAAATTTTATGATGTCTTCTACACAACGGAACCATCAAGAACTGAAAATGCCTTTTCCAACCCTCTGAAAAATGGACTTGAAGTCAAACTGTCAAAATGTGCAGAAAACCCTCCTATAGCGACTGTATTTGGGGAATTTCTCTCAAATGATAAAACCTATGCATAAAATGAAGGAGGTTTTTGTTTCCTGGTATATGATGGAAAAACACCTCTTTCACTTTTTTCAAATTCATCTTCCTTAATTCACAAATAAATTTTGAAGTAGAACTTTGACCAAGATAAGCATTGGAAAATTTATGACAAGGAATGATGACATGACCATGATGAAAATTTATGACCTTGGAGTGGAGGGAGTAGTAATAACACCTAGACACACTAATGACAATTTTACAACCAAGATATGTCAAATTGTATTTGATAATTTTATTTTGAAAATATAACAATTTTACCTAATAATCCTATCAACCACATGAAAGAGTAAATTTGATCATTGGTGAATGATAGAACTGACAAATACTAACAAAAGGATTGGTTTGTACTTGGTAGGCATGGTGAATAGGAGAAGTGTTATTTTCTTTCATTAATATGTAACAATTCAAACAACTGATCCTCTTTTCATAAACTTGGAATACAAATGACAGTAAGTATTTAGCAGTTGTAATCATTCTATATTTGTCACAAAGAGTAGTTAAGTATAAGCAGTCTTCTATAGAATAAACATAAAAATGCACATGAGCTTATAAAACAAACAATGATGTCTACAGTATATAATTTATCATACCAATACAAACAATTGTTGATATAATATCCCCAGACTTTGTAAAAAGACAATATGACGGAATTTTGACAGAAATCCTACTTCCTCTTCTCATTGGTTTTCTATAAAAATGGGCAATGCTTAGCATTTTTAGATAAGGAAACCCCCCCCCAGACCGAAGATATGGAACGTCCTCGTTCCATGAATTAGTAATAGGCTTCTTGGTCTTTTTTCCCAATGAGGCTGCAGGGGTATAAACAAGTTTCTCCGATAAAGGAATAGCTTGAGCATGAGGGTTTGGGTGGAGTAACAGTCCCTAGATCAAGAGTCTTCTTTCTAGTCTTGATTGTAAGATGAGGGTTTGCAAATTGGTAAATGAACTCATCCCATGTTTTCCCCTTTTTTTCCAACTCGACTAAGACAAGTAGTTTGGTAAGGCCATGGTGAAATAGGTTTTTATGTGGATTGGTTACATCCTTCCTCACTTGGGAATACATATTCTCTAGACTCTTCAATAAGTAAAAGGGAAAGTTGCAATGACTTATTGAACTGAAAGTGAGATAATAATCAAAATTGATAGGCCTTAAAGATGAAATATTTACCTTCACATGTAATCAATCTGGTGATGACTATGAGAGGGTTGATTAGATCCTCTTTTATACACTCCTTGGAGTATCCATTAGCTCCAGAGATGTTCTAAAATTTGGTTTTGAAAATCCTGTTATAGCTTGCTCTTGGAAACTGGTGGTGTTTAAATCAACGGTGTCCAACTCTTGGGAGTTTTGTGGCTGAGGCAATTGATTCCTCAGAGGCCACAAACACAGTGAATAGGAGTTGGGGCATGCTAAGAGTAAATTAATGTCAAACCTACAATGAACAACCTGTAACAAATTTAAACCAACATAGTGGTTTGTTAAGGACATATACAACAATTTATAGCACCATGAGTTTAAGACTTCAAAATAAAATGACTACTGCTGTAATAACCTGTATCATGAAAAAAATGCATGAATTGTTACAAGGATTTATTTGTTCTAGGCAATGTTATCATTTGTCAACTCATGAAACCCTCCCCCACACCTAAGTACTATGATACCTCACAATCAAAAATATAGGAAACCAGTCAGTTCTCCTGATAACCGAAGATTTATAGTTTGTAAAGTGTAAATATAAATTTCACAGATTGGTCTAACGAGACGGTTAGAAGTTGGCCCCACCTGTAGGATACGCAATCCTATATATAGGTAAGAAGAGGTAGGAAAGAGAGTTTCAAGATAGTCTCAGAGTTAGTTCCCAATGGAAAGTTTATGGATTTCATTAACCTTAGCTTAACCATACATACTTCATGTCAGCTTTGTCTGCAAGTAATGTTGTACATAAGGACAAGTTTAAATTTATTATTTATTTTTGGAATATTACCATCCTCGCTTGGTAGAATGCCCTACTTCTAGAAAACCTGTTCAGTACTTCGATGGGTTTACCTAGTCATACCACAGGCCGGTACCCACTGCCAGTAGACCTATTCAGTATCCCAATGGATTAGCCTCTTAAACCCTCAGAGACTAGCCCTCCATCCTTTAAGATTTTAGTATAATATTGCTTATGCAAGAAGATGGGGGATGTTAATCCCTAATATTGGCTCATTACCCCTTAATTGGGGCATATTATATTACTAATGTTATTTTATTTATGTCGGATTTAGGCCATTAGTTGTAATTATACCTCCTAGTCTCCTATATATACCAAGGAGACATTTTCATTTGGAATCATCTTGTACTTGAACATTTAAGTGGGGTAAAAGGAGGTTGCCCCCTCGAAGAGGCTTATTATCTAAAATTATCTCTTTCTCAAGGTGTTGAGTAGTTTTTCTGAGGTTTTTCTATGCTATATTGATATTTGGTTCTTAACATATGGTATAGGAGCTCAAGGTCTTGGGGTTTCGCTACTACATCTAAGACACCTTGGAATTTTCTCTATAACGTTTTTTCTACAATGTTTCAGAAGGAATGGCTTGGAGTATATTTAGTATATGGATCAATGTACGTTGGGCTCAAAATTCAGCTCCTGAGGCCTTATACTTTCAGAGATAAAGACTGTACAAGATAGGGTTCTAGAATCATCTTGAACTGAGTCATTGTGGAATTTTCACTATAACAACTTATCTGTAATGTTTCAAACCCTAAACTATAGAGGTTATTTTCAGAAATCAGTAAAGTATCTGTGGTAAACTTTTTAGCTTATGGCTCATCTTAAATTTGTAGATACACCTTGTGTAAGATAGGGTATCTGACTAGTCTCAAGAAGGTGTTCTAGTTAAAACAATCATAACTTCTTCCTAGAGTATCCAAATTGAGTGGGACTTATTTCATTGGATCTTGGAGAGTTTGTAGTATTTCTGGTGCAAGTTTCAGAATTTTTTATCAATTATTTTGTGCGGAGCATGCTATACAAGTGAGATCTCTTGGAAAGGACAAAAATCGGCAAGTTGTGGAGAAGTTACCATAAATTCCACTTGGCACATCCAATTTTGATCAGACCTATGGAATTTCAGAGAAGAAATATCAAAGAACTACATAAAAAAAAATTGCATACCCAGAAGGGCCGAAACTGTGGAGATACAATAGAAGAAATATTGTCTAGAAGAACCACCTCAAAATCAAGGTTCAAAAGTGATATTTGACCAACATGCCACCAAAAAAGGGAACTTCTACACCAAATAAGCCTCCAGAAAATCCTACTTGGACTCTTGATGAAGGTGAATAAATGCGTAGGGACATAAATGAACTACAAAAGAAGATGGATTCAATGGAATCTAAGTTGGATACTAAGATGGATGGTTTAAAAGGGGAGATCATGGAAGTATTGAAAAATTTTGTAACAGAGAAGACACCTGAAAGTGAAAATACATCCCATGAAATTCATGATGAGGACACAAGGAAGGTGAATCAAGAATGGAGAAAATCCAACTTTGGTTTGAAGACAAACCACGTTCCTAAGATTGATATGAGGAAGTTTGATGGCAAGGACCCAATCACATCGATACTTCAGATGGAGCAATTCTTTGATCTCCATAATGTGACACATACACAAAAGGTACAAATTTCTTCTTTATATTTATAACCTAATCAATCTGCATGGTATCGTTGGCTTTGTTCTTGCAAATCACTCATCACTTGGAGAATTTTCACGGAATACATGATACCACACTATGAGGATACAAGGAGCAATACCTTCTTTAGCCAATTGATAAATCTCAAGCAAAAGGGTTCAGTTACTGAGCACATTGAGACCTTCCAAAGATTGAATATAAATGTAACCGATATCCCAGATGAGCACTTGATTGATGTATTCATAGGAACTTTAAACGATAACATTCAACATGAGGTTCTCCTTTGGGAACCCCGATCATTGGAGAATGCATTTAAGGTGGAAAGAAATGTTGAAAGTAAAAATATGGCTATGGCTACTAGAAGGACCAATCCTAACATCTATAGAGAGAACAATGATCCTTCTTCTAAACCACCTCAACCTACAAGGTTGACACCTCAACAATTGGAGGAAAGAAAAGAAAAAGGTTTATGCTTTAATTGTGACAACAAGTACAGTAAGGGACATAAGTGTGGTGGGAATAAATTATTCTACATAGATTGTGAAGAGGAAGAGGAACAAGAACAAGAACCAGCTCAAGATGAAAACGTAGAAGCAATTTAATCTAAAGAGTTGACTCCCACAATATCGTGTAATGCATTGGATGGAATTAACACTCCTCAAACCCTAAAGATCGAAGGATACATCAAAAAGAAAAAGGTAATAGTCCTAATTGATTCTGGCAGTACTCATAATTTCATTCACTATAAATTAGCCAAAGATCTCAATTGCTTTGTATATCCAGTGCTAGAGTTTCAAGTAATGATTGCAGATGGAGGAACTATCAATTGCTCAGGAAAATGAAATAAGATCAATCTTAATATGGGGGAATATGTAATGAATAGTACAATGATTGCTATACCCATGGGTGGTGCAGATGTTGTACTAGGAATCCAATGGTTACAATCGTCAGGAACAATGGCTTTTAATTTTCAAGAACTTTTCATGAAATTTTCATTGGAAGGAAAAGAAATTGAGTTAAGAGGTATCACAGGGAAACCCGGTAAGATGATAAGCTCTAACAACATGAAAAAAATATTGAAAAAGGGGCATCACGGCGTTATTGCATAACTATGCTCACTAGATGTTCAAACATCTAAGCCATCTATTCCTCAAGATCTCCAAAGGATAATTGATAAGCATTCCAAAGTATTTGAAGATATTCCCAAAGGTCTTCCACCCACTAGAAATCATGATCATGAAATTCATCTAATTCCTGGGAGTGTTCCTCCTAACATCAGGCCATACAGATACCCTTACGCCCAGAAGAGTGAAATTGAACGAATGGTTGAAGAAATGTTAGAGGCTGGCATTATTAGACCTAGCCAAAGTTCTTACTATGGACCAGTGGTAATGGTATTCAAGAAAGATATCTCATGGTGTATGTATCCATATTATAGAGAGCTCAACAAGATCACTATTAAAGATAAGTTTCCCATTCCCGTCATTGATGAATTGTTAGATGAAATACTTGGAGCAATATATTTCACAAAATTGGATCTCCATTCAGGGTATCATCAGATCAGAATGAAGGAAGAAGGTATCCCAAAAACAACATTTTGAACTCATGAAGGCCATTATGAATTTTTGGTCATGCCTTTTGGCCTTACAAATGCACCTTCCACATTCCAAGGGTTAATGAATTCCATTTTCAATACCTTCCTTTTAAAATTTGTGTTAGTATTTTTTGATGATATACTAATCTATAGCAATTCTTGGGAAGATCATGTGGGACATGTTGACAAGGTGCTACAACTACTAAAGGAGCAACAACTATATGCCAAACCATCCAAATGTTTATTTGTAGTAAATGAGGTAGAGTATTTGGGTCATATTGTATCTCATGAAGGTTGTTGTAGGAAAATCTCCCTATGGATAGGTAGATTGCCTCAAAGAGCTTGACCCTAACTCTAAGACAAAAAATGCTTAACGTGGACACTGACTTCCTTTCAAATCTATCCAAACTAACATATGAGAAGGGAAGATAACAGAAGTACCTCTTTATCGATGTTTGTCCATGCACGCTCTGAGTTGTGCTTCGATCCTTTTCTCCTTGTTGGATCCTGTGGACAAAACAAGATATGACCACTTCCTACTCTATTGATATTATCTTGAAAATAGATCTATCTATCAATGATAAGTTCATGTAACATCAGGCACAAACTAGAAAGAAACAAGCCAAGCATGTCATATTAATGAGAATAATGACAACAGTTCTTACAATCGTAGATGCGAATGCGAAAGTTTCATCAAGTCCTCTTCGTCTAACCCTTGCCTGAAAGATCCACAACCTGGATAACAACATCTTCACTGATCACTCTCCGTTGGCTGACTGTGTGTTTCCTACAAGATCATAGGTTTCATGCTAGCAATTCCTCCTCATTTCCACCATCTTAGAGCCTGTTTATATAGGTTAAGAGGAGCTTAACCTCTTGATTTATCTTTAGAACAATTTGGGAACTTTCTCCTTAGATCAGGGATCTCTTGATAAAACCAAGAATTTGAATACAACTGCCTCCTAATCTTGAAAGATCCTCCCCTTATTCTCCTCAACGGGCCAACTACTGCCTCAGATTAGGCAGTGCTCCCTTAGAAGGGGCATCAGAGAACTGTAGTGCTCCCTGAGAAGCTTAAGGGAAGTGCCAACGCTCCAAAAGTGAGAAACACTCCTTCAGAAGGGCAGGGGAGCATTATAACACTCCTTGATGCCTTGTAGAGGAGCGCCAACACTCCTAAGGAAAATATAGGGGAGCGCTCCCCCTCAAAGCCTTTGTTTCAGAGCTCTGTTCAGGTGTTAAGAGTTCCTTGTCTTCAGTTAACTAGTTCTTCTATTTCAAATCAGGTACATGAGATGTTTTAAGTGTCTCTTTAGTGTCTTCAGCATGGCAGTATGCTCGAACATCGTTTGTGACACTTGCGAGAGTTGTAAGGAAGATGCGACACTTATGACAATTGAGAGGAACATGCGACACTTATCCATTTGAGTAATTTTGACGTGTAATAGATTGCCCCCCAAAGTATGAAGTTAGAATATGCGAACTGATAACTGAAATGCTTTGTAGACTCTCAAGCAAGGGTATAGACTCGGAGAACCTGACGGAAGCTGCACACAAAAATCCAACAAATATCATGACATATTTCAAAACCCAAGGCAGACATACCTATGCTTGGGTGATCAAAACTTGCAAGATATGGCCGCCATAAAATACACTGCGGATCCATAATTGTATTGATAAAAGGTATAGCCACCGAAGATACAATGTGTATATATACTCTAATGACTCGGACCGATCGTAGCCACAAAGAATACACAGTGGATCTACGAGATGACAAGACATAGCCACGACCAATACAAAGTGGATCTATGTAACAGCGTATGTGTTCTTTGTCCAATAGAAATTCCTTTGCAGCCTGGGCCAAGTATATCAAAATGATCACTCGACCCAGGGTCTTCTTACCAATCTCAACACGGTATGATTCCAACCAAGTGAATATATGTCTTGATGTCGAACATGGCAGAAACCACTTGATTACCGGTCAATGGTGTAAACCATTAACAAGTGCGAGGGAGATCACCATCAATATCAATGATTCCCAAGGTACCCTAGTACATTCCAGCGAATGTGAATAGATGAGCTGAAGTCGAACACCCATGGAATCATTTGATTAGAGGTCAATGATGTAAAACTGTTGTCGAATGTGAGGAGGCCTGCCATTGAGGCATGCAGGTCCCAAAGTACTAACTGGTTTCTAATCCTAATTCTCGGATAATGTGTTGAAGTCGACAGGAATAGACTCGTCGAGGGAGGGCCTTGATGTATCCCCCATCAACGACATGAAACGGACATAGAGATGTAATAGGTAGATCAAAAGAACATGGACTGACACCGGTTTTGAGGAAAGATATTTGGGATGGTTGACTCTCGAGGCGGATGCTTCCCTTGAACAATTAGGCACAATAGCAGAACATGACGTGGACTGATACTTATGCAATGGATGTGGTGACTTGCGTCGGATGACCCAAAGGAGTGAAAGGAACTCAAAGGATTGGCTCAGTGCAGAGGTTCAATGGATGATGATATATGAAAATGGCAAAGTGTCGTTTTCAAGGGCGACTCTAAGAAGTCCTAGATGATGTTCTCAAGAGACTACCTGGCTTGCTCCTTTCAATTTTTCCCCCATCCAGATGGACAATTACCTCTTTTTTATTTAATGAGCTCGAGGAGGATAACACATGCTCAATATAACTCACCTTCGATAAGTTCCTCTTCCTTTGTTTAACGAACCGGAAGAAGTAAGGGTTCAGTCCCATATGGGTCTGTCGATGTGTGCTTTAACGAGTCCAAAGACAGAAAAATCAAAGGTTTTTCAGGATTATAGAGTTTGGAAAAACACTTAAAAGAGAACTCTCTCAGTTCCTTTTTCGTACAGTAGTCCAATGAGACCAAAAACGGGTTAAACTATCGCTCGAAAGATGCCCTTCCTGACCTTTTAACGAGTGTGAAAGGAAGCAAGGTCACTCGACAATCTTTTCATATTTAGAGAGTCTGAAAAGGGTTTAAAGGAGACTCCAGGGGGGTTCCTTTTTCATGTGTTCGTATCCGTACGGGTCCGAAAAAGAGATAAAAGTTTACCTACTTACGTTCTCATATTATCGAGCTCAAGAATGAACTAAGACTGTGCTCATAAGTGTGACAAGGTGAATAATCCATCAGGACTGCCAGGAAACCTACGATGCCAGAACTACAAACCAGGGATTAGTGAAGCCAACATATTATTAGAGAAACCCATAAATGACCATACCTTATGAAAAATGAAAATTTATAAATAACCATTCATTGAAAACTTCATTTACCATTTCATTTTGCAAGGATTTTGGAGTAGTGGAGAATCTCGTTTTGAAGAAGATCTTGTTTTGCTCGTTGTCGGAGCTACGGTTCACCGTTTTGCTTGTCTTTCGGACCATGTAGGTGTCCATCTCTTACTCTTTCAAACACATGGTTTCACATTCATTTTAATAGAATCATTTATTTTTAAAATATGAGCCCTAAGTTGCCCCAATTAGAACCAAATCGGCCTCTTTGAAAATTAATGGAAAAATGGGATTCTTTTACAAAAAATGTTGTAGGAAAGGATGGCTAAGATGCCAACGCCCTAGTAGTCAATTAGATGGGTCATTTTTTAGCAAGGAATCCATAAGAAAATATTCCCAAGTGCCCACGCAGTCCCCAAAGTCGTTTTGAATTTTTAAAACATTTTTATCATTGTTTGATGAATGTTAAATTCTTAAGAGAGGGCGTGGTGGTTATAAAGAGTGTGTGGTTACTTTTAAATGATGTGGGCATCTTATTTCATGTTTTAAATTGCTTTTGAAAATTGCCGAAATTGCCAAAACGTGGAAATAATGGGTTTCTTTATTTATTTTTGTTTTGTAGGTAACTTTGGCAATCATGATTGAATGGAAGGAAAGAGAACACGAGATGGTTGACTTAGCTACCTTGCGGAGTCCTCGCACATGGGCCGCCTTGCGAGCTTGTGGTTTACTCAAATTCTTCAAGTTGCAAAAGATGAAGAAAGAGATTTTATTGCTCGAGCATATGATTGGCCTTTGGGATGTTGCAGAACAAGGATTCTGTATCGGCACACAGGTTTTAACCATTGAGTTAGAAGATGTGTACTTTTTGACTGGTCTCTCAAAAAGAGGGGTCCCCATATATTTTTGACTGCGCTACCAGAGAAAGTGGACGTATATATGGCACGCCACTGTATTCCGGGAGCAAGGCTGGTAGGGGGTAGAATCCCTATCAAAGACATTCGAGAGTTGGCCCTCCAGTCTATACTGTTTGCTATCACGAGAGTGACCGGCAACACTAGTGCTCATCTGGCATCAAGATCATAGGTGGGTTACGGTGTTCAGTGTTTGGAGCCAACACTGTTCAACTGGAGTGCAAGTTTCCTTCGAAATGTGAAGGAATAGATTTCACGGTGCAGGACTGGGCAGAAGCAGTTTGGCTATGGCTCGTTTTTGGTCTCATTGTTTCTGGAGCACATCCCCCAGATGCAGCCTCAGATAGCACTGGTGGTGTGACCAGTGGATGAACCGAGGATGGAGAGGTGGACTAGTCTGTCTCCAAGGCTAGTATTGGAGTCAGAGTTCCATTTCACTAGCGATTTCTTTGCCTGGCTGAGATGGCAGTACCTCTGGATAGAGGACTTCCCTTATTCTGAGGTAGATTTGTGTGGGAGCATGGAATTGATTTTGCCCACGGGGGAAGACTGGGATGTGTCAGGTAAGAGATTGAGCCATGCCTTGTCTAGTTTTTGTTTTTTGAGTTTTTTAATGTATATATATTTTTTTGGGTATGTAAAAGAGTTTTAACAGATGTATTGTTTCCAACATGCAGACAAGGGAGCAGTGTGCCCGGCTGATATACTAGTACCAGGGCGTCGCGGAGGTGTCCCAATCGCGACAGTATCAGCAGTAGGTCTCTGGGAGGTTGAGAGGAACCTCCAAGGCCTTACGATGGGTATCCCTCCTCTACGGAGGGGGGAAGTGCCTTTACATTTGCAGAGGCACACTGTGGGAGTACCAGAGAATATCAAT
The DNA here is from genome assembly GCA_009831015.1 of Picea engelmannii. Lineage (NCBI taxonomy): Eukaryota > Viridiplantae > Streptophyta > Pinopsida > Pinales > Pinaceae > Picea > Picea engelmannii. The sequence goes on from ML793001.1 coordinate 664,040, forward strand.
TCTCTATTGAGGTGTGTAGTGCATGCGGTGGTGTGTTACTTGCAGCACAATGTAGTGCGGGGAGATTAGAGTCTCTCTCGTAATCATATTTTGTATGCCTTGTCAGGCAACGTTGTATGGGTGGAAAGACCCAATATTTTTCTCTTCTACATACTTTTTGATGTAATACAAACATTTCAGTCACGCCATATACATATATATATACAGTTTCAAGTTTTACAATGCCAATGATTTGTACATGATGATGTATGTGATGTGTTTTAATTTACATGTAATGTACAGTTTTTATTTCCGTGAATCTTATATGTGGGTAAGATACCGATCCATGATATAATTAGCTAATGAATACGAAACACTATTAAGTTCTCTTGGAATGTGTTTATATTCAATGTAATCGAACTTTCATTCAAGACGGCGAACTTGTAAGTGTAGATGTAGAAGGATAGGACTACGGATAGCGTAGATACGGTTGAGTTGATAAACTACGAGTTGGGAGTCTAAGTAAATAATGATATGAGAGATACCTAGAGAGGAGGCTTGGGTCAATAGTCCGACGAAAGCGTGATATTCTGCCATATTGTTGGTTTCTGGTCCTAAGCAGATACCTCCTGAACTCACCAGCTTGTCAAACTGGTAAATAACCCATGCTTCCGAAGCAATATTTCAGGTATGTCAGCTAGCACCATCCGCGAACCCAAAAAATATAGGAAAGGAGGACATCATCTGCGCATGAAAACACAGGCACAGTCATGAGTGGCAATGATAAAGACTCAAGCATGCGAAAGAAATAGACACACCAAACTAAAATACAACAATGTACAAAGTACAAATGCTAGGTGATCTAGTCATAGTACCTTTTAAGGTAAAGCCCGTTTTGGGGCTCTCCCAAGGAAATTCCATCATGGTAAACTAATTCATAGGCACCTCTGTGTAGAACACGCTTCACGATGTAAGGACTGTGCCACATAGGTTCTAACTTTCCTGTCCCCAATTTATCGTGAGATTGGTCATAAACGAGGACTAAGTCTCCTTCTGTGAAAGCCCAAGGGTGGATGAATTTGTCATATTGACTCTTAATTCACTTTTGATGTGCCTCATTGGTGAGAGAAGCATCGCGACGTGTTTCATCCAATTTGGATAGGTACAAGAATCGTTCTTCTTCAGCAGAAGTATGGGGCATGAATTCTGCTTTTAGTTTGAGTGATAGAATCTCACACTCAATTGGTAGGACGGATTCAATGCCATAGACCAACTGGAAAGGAGTAAATCTAGTTGAAGTTTTCACAGAAGTGCGATAGGCCCAGAGAGCGAAGAACAGTTGTAAATTCCATGATGTTTTGTTTTCACCTACCATGCATTGGATCATAGTTTTTAGGACTTTGTTGATAGCCTCAACTTGTCCGTTTGCTTGAGGGTAGTAGGGGGATGAGTTTTCATGGCAAAAACCCAATTTGACATGTAACTCACTCAACATATGGTTTTTGAAGTGTGCACCATGGTCAGTGACAATGGCACGTGGTACACAAAAACGAGTTATGATGTGGTTGAAGAGGAATAGAGCTGCAGTACGACCATCATTCAGGAAGGTAGGCATAGCCTCAGCCCATTTGGTGAAGTAGTCGATGGCGACGATGATGTAACCGTGCCCCCCGGCTGAGGTAGGCTTACACTGCATGAAATCGATACCCCATTTGGTGAAGGGGACGATGGCGATAATAGAGTGCAGCGCGGTAGGGTGGGTGCGTGCCTTCTTGTTGAAGATTTGGCAGGGTGGGCATTTTTTGACGGGGTCGATGCAATCTTTGAAAATCGAGGGCCAAAAGTAGCCGGCACGTAGGATTTTTTGGGTTGTGGCCATCCTGGAAAGGTGACCACCATAGGCGCCAAGGTGACAATCGTTCAAAACGTGTTCAGCCTCCTCGTGAATCAGACATTGCCGAAGGACGATGTAAATACCACAGCGATACAAAGTGTCGTCGAGGATGATATAACGACGAGAGTGATGACAAATGCATCGACGCTCCTTGCGAGAGATGTTGGGATGAAAACGTTGGGTTTGAAGGTGGAGGATAATGTCTCTGTACCAAGGATTAGATGTGCTAATGAGGAAGAGAGATTCATCAGGGAGAGAATCTCTAGGTTCAATGCTTTCATCGACACGGGGGAGAGCACAGATGAGCTCGGCGAACACCAGGGATTTTTTGTATTTAGCCTTCGTAAAATCAAGATCAAATTCTTGAAGAATAACGATCCATTTTGAATATTAACCCCCAAGTACTTGATGTGTCAAGACGTGGTACATAGGGTTGGAGTTTGCGATTACTGTGGTGGTGCGTAATAAGATGTAGTGGCAGAATCTTTGGACAATAATGACGACTGCCGGAGCCAGTTTCTCAACATGCGAATATCTGAATTTGGGTCCAGATAAACTCTTGCTCAGATAATAAATCACATTTTCTTCATTGTTGGGGTCTTCTTGGACTAAGACCATCGCAATGGTGGAAGTGGAAGCGACCAAGTAAAGGATATAATCCTTTGTATATTCGGGAGGATGTAACAAAAGACCATGGGTCAAAGGGTGCTTGAGAGAATTGAATGACCGTTGAGTAGCATCATCCCAGATGAAAGGGACGTTCTTTTGCAGTAACCACATAAATCCTTTAGTAATCTTGGCATAGTTGCAGATGAAACGACGAAGAAAGTTTGCTTTGCCTTGCAAACTTTGGAGTTGTGTTAAATTGGTGGGTGGGGGTAAGACTAGGATGGCCTTGATTTTTAAGGGATCCACCCTGATCCCATCTTTGGAGACAATGAAACCAAGGAGTTGACCGGATTCGACAACAAAAATGCATTTGTGTGGGTTCAGACGAATACGATAGAATTGACATCGCAGAAAAATTGCCCGCAAGTGATCGATGTGATTGGATTGATTGGATGAATGGGTAGGTAGATCGTCATGGTAAGGTTCTATGATATGCTTGATGTCGTGGAAAGCGTACGACATGGATCGTTGGAAAGTAGAACCAACATTTTTAAGGCCAAAAGGTAGATTTCGGTAGGAAAAAGTACCCCAAGGGCACATGAAGGTTGTCTTATGTTGATTAGCAGGTAAGATTTCAATCTGGTTGTATCTAGAAAAGCCATCCATGAAAGAGAAGATTACGCTCCCTGCACAATTATCGATGATTTGATTGATGAAGGGCGTAGGGTAGTGTCCTTGGGACACGCTTTGTTGAGATCTTGATAGTCAACACAAACACAGATGGTCCCTTGTTTCTTAGCAACTGGAACAAGGTTGGAGACCCATTCGGTTTAAGGGACGGGATAGATGAAGCAAGATTTTAGAAGTTTTTCATATTCTGCCTTTATAGCTGTGATTTTCTAGGGATGAACTGGGTGGAGCTTTTGTCGAACCGGTTTCATGTCAGGGTAGGTTTTAATTTCATGTACAATGATTGAAGGGTCGATCCCTGGCATTTCCTCGTAAATCCATGTGAATACATCATGGAATTCCTTGAACAAAGTGGTGTAGGAAACCACTTCGTTGGGTGTGCAATTAGCGCGAAGGTTAATGTTTTCCACGACACCTTCTTTGATTGAAATGTCAATCATGATTGTAGTAGATATGTTACCCATTTTCCCCTCAGAGAGGGTATCTTGCATGAGGATAGGATATTGTGGAGCATCAGTAACATCGGGAGGGAAGACAGAGCGTATGTCTTGGTGAATTCCTTCCAAAGGTGGAAGAAAACAGGATCGATGGTGGTTGTCATCCCAGGGAAAATCGTCAATGTTAAGCATTTCCATAATAGATTCATCCAAAGAAAAAAATTGGGAAATGTAATCAATGACAGACGATAGGGAATTCAACCATGAGGGCACCGAGTAAGCATCGGGTGCCAATGAATGTGATGTGTTCGAAGAGGGAGAGGCAGATTGAATAGCTACGTATGCGGCCTTGACTGGGCTCAGTGGCATAGTGTCACCGAGCACATCGAATTCCAAAGGACTAGGCACAATCCAAGGATCAAATGATTCCAAGGATTGATAAGGCATAGTCGAAATCATATTGACGGTGGCAATATGATGTGTGGTAGGTGGAAGTGGTGTAGGGAAGGTACCCATTAGGCTAGAATATTTCAATAAGCCAACACCAACACTTTCATACGTAACTGGGTGGTCTCCCAAAAAGGCAATGTTGTTGGTAGCAGGGATGCAAGCGTCGGGTGTGCAGAAATCGAACTGATCGATGGTAAAAAAATTTCCTTGATGGGGGAATCATACACATTGAAACATTGATGAGGCGACGACAGTCATAGCGTAGAACCAAATTCTTCCAAGTAGTAGGTTGTAATCGAGGGGAGCATCGACCACCTCGACATCAACGGTAACAGTTTTTCCGCCCAACTGAACAACTAAGGATTGTAATAATCCGTGAGGATGAAAACCTCGTCCGTCGAAGGTGCGTAGCATGGTAGAAGATTTTTTAGGGGTAGGTGATTTCAAGACTTTCCAACAGTCTAGAGACATGACATAGGTGGAGGCTCCCTCATCTAGGATAGTCCGGTGGATTTGCTGATTGTGAAAAACAACATCGATTTGGAAGGCTATCTGGTGGGAGAGTTGTGGTTGATGATCAACCATGTTAAACGTGAGGTTGTTTGATGACTCGGGATCAAAATCACCAATAGTGGCTAAGAGTGTTCTACGTTGGCTAGGGAAGTGTTGTAGAACTTCCAAGGTGGACATGGCACACGGGGCTTGGGCCAAATATTCTACGATGTTGTAGTTTTGGGTAGCCCGTGAATTATGATTGAAGGTAGATTTCCAGATGGTGCTCTTAGGAGGGCGTAAGATAGAGCCAAACGAAGGTTTCTCAATATGGAGTGGCCCGGATGGAGGGTTCACAGATGGAGGATTAACAGAGGATGGTAACGGGTCTGGTGAAGAACTGTTAGCAGTCTTTGGTTTATCAGGTTTAACTGGCGTGTCATATGTCATAGAGCGAGTGGTTAGATTAACTCCATTAAACATGTAAATATGGGCACTTGTCGAGGCCTCATCATGGGGTTGTTTGGAACTGCCCCCTAGCGTGGGGGTTTGTGCAACCAAAGATTGCTGCTGCGGAAAAGGTTGAGTGAGAATAGCGGGATGTGAATTTCCTTTGAAAAGTTTGGCCACTTCATCGCGATGTGGACAGTCTCTAGTGTAGTGATCATCACCACAAATGAGACATGGGAATTTCGATTTTCCTTGTAGTTGTTTTCCAGCAGCAGGGGTTTGCGGTTGGGTTTTGGGTTGTTTGTTGTTATTGTTATTCTTTGGTTTGTTTCTTGCTTTCTTCTTGCCCCCAAGTTGTTGTTAAGGTGTTGATTGGACCGCGTTCACATTAGAAACCTAAGTTTGAGGGGGGGCAGAAGAGGGTGCAGTCGAACTGGGAGAAGCCGTCGAAGCGGGCCACTGAATTGTACCAGTAGACTAGGTAGTAGATTGGGTTTTGACGGAGCCAATAACTCCATCTGCATGCAAAGAAGTTGATGGTTTGGATGGATCGTTAGTGGAATGGGTAGCATTCGGTATCAAATCGTACAGAGTACCGGATTGTGAATAGACTAAGTCTAACTACTGAGCTCAGGAAATGGATTCTTCCTCAGTGACTACACCACCCACGGAAAAGTCATGAGCAATCAGGGGTAACAACAATTTAGTGAACCATTCTGCTAACAATTGGTCAGGAATGACCGCTTTGATTAGCCTTTGTCATCGTCTCCATTCATGAATATGGTCGGAGATATGTACAAACGTTGTCTGACGAAGGGAGGTTAATAGTTCAGTACCCGTCTCGTACTGAATGGGTAGTTGGAAGTGTGTGAGGAAGGACATGGTGAGGGAGTTGAAACTGTGAAAATATGCACGTGGTAATTCAATATACCATTTCGCTGCGGAACCCGTGAGTGTTCGTTGGAAAATACGCAACCGAATCGAATCGTCCATGAGGGAGTTGGATGAACACCACAAATGGAAATTCATCACGTGGTTGTTCATGTCTTCTCCAGACTTTCCGTTGAATTTTGGGATATCAAAAGGAAGTTTAGCTGGAATAGTTGGCCAAACCAGAGAATGATAAATAGGATTATTCGTTAATCGAGACAAGTCTGAAAGATCCAGGGTAGCTAGAAAGGGTATTTGTTGGTTAACCTGTGGGTAATGTTGGTGTGGCAGAGGGACACCAGTGGAGCCAATTACTAGGTTATGTGGATAATTATAACTCGTGGGCCCTCTCATGTGAGGTTGGTTTTGACCAAGGTACACAGAATTTGAGGTGTTTTGAGAAGCATGTGTGAGTGGAGGATAACTGGATGGGTTTTGTGGGTTATAGGGTGGGTTTGGCATTTGTCCATAAGGGGGTTGTTGCGGAGTCTGAACATTTTTTCCTGCCGAGAACTGTGGGTTTACTTGAAAAAGGACATTCCACAGATTGGGTGCGGCAGACACGTTTTTTCCGAGTGGTTGATGGTGGACTCCGACTTGAGGGTGCCCCCCAGCATGAGGGTGCCCCCCAAATGGAATTTTTCCTTCGATGGGAGGATGCCTCCCAGCTTGAGGTAGAGTTCCCAGGGTTTGAGAACCAGACATAAAAGACTGACTGGTACTGCCGAGCGGATTAGGACCACCGAGACCGGTCCCTCCGGGTTGTTGGATAGGTATGGAACTTCTCGGTATAACTTGGGTAGTAGTTTGGGTAGTGGTGATAGTGGAAGCATTCAGTTCCCTGAATCCAAAAGGGAGTGTAGGTCTTGGTGTTATGGGTGAGCCAATCGAAGCTTGATTAACCACCGCATTACTGGCAGGGATAGTCATAATGTGCGGGACCATTGTAGAATGGGCCATCTGGAGGGGAATAGTAGACCTTGGGCCAATAGACGGTATGTTCGGACCAACGGGTGGCGTGGCTGTAAAAGTGGTGGTACCGATAAAGTGATTTGGAGGTACAGTGTAGGAAAAAGGTACGTCGACACCTTCTCTAGTTCCATAGAGATTTCGCACCAAGTGTGGTGGACTTCGAACAATGTCTGCGGTCCAAAAAGGGTCATCGACTAAAGGGTTTTGAGAAGACCCAACCGGAATGTCAGAAGGATTGATGAAAAAAAATTCTCCAGCGGAATTTAGGTGGAGGATACGTCATTCGTATCCCTCCAGAATGCGATAAGCTTCCGAAGATTCTGAAACAATTCAAAAATTCTCTAAAGGAGTGGGAACTTCTTCCTGGGAAGATGTAGTATTTTGAACCTCTCTCTATTGAGAAGATTCCTCCGTAGAATGGGGGGGTAAAGGGGTATTTCCTTCCATATTTTTTGGAGGGAGTCCCTGTAGCCTCTGCGAGCGGCGTGGAGGGTCGATGTTGGCGAAAAAGAGTCGGCGAAAGAAATCTATGGCCAACTACCGAAAAGAAACAATACATGCTAAAAAATCTAAGAATCACAACCAAGCAAATAGGACCTTCTTTTGATGACTGTACTAGTTGGTGATGAAATCCAATGTTGTATGATCAAGTCCAGAAGGGGCAGGGATAGGGTGGAATAGTTACAATGGTGACCTGCTTAACGGACTTACGCCTTGGTGCAAGATTCCACGCAGTAATTATGGATTTACCCTCCAAGGAGCTCGAGTGAGTTTGACCAATGTCTTCTCCAGGTACAGTGAGACTTTCCATCACCATCACCTTGTGTAAGACCCTAAATATTATGGCCACTAAGGATACCAATTCGCAGTTAGCCCCTGGGCGGGAACAATCGACAGTCTGATCTGAACGTACGGGCAGGGTATCGAGCCCGAAACCAACTACAAGGATTCCACGCAGTAATTGTGGATTTACCTCGAAGTGATCCCCATAATATAATTTGACCACCACAATCAGTTAAACCATGGAGGGTTAGTCCCCGTAGCTCACCCGAATGCGACCTCATGTGTAACCCCTGTGTGAGAGGGGGATCCCAGACAGACTTATACGATAATTGGATTTGACTCTCCCTAACTCAGGATGCTAATGTTTGTTTTGGAAACTTTGGAGAGTTATTATCACAGCCCAATCCAAAGTACTAAGCCTATTCTACTGTTGGTGGAGGATCCTAGAAAAGAAAAAGTTCTAGATAATTTTTAATTAGCGTTGATTTTTATAGCTGTTCTTTACTCAAAAGGGGTGCATGGAAGTGAAACGAATGGAATTATGACTCAGTCCCAAAAATGCATCAAATATGATAAGAAGTCATATATTTTCGATGAACATCTATCTAATGGAAAGAGAGAGTCCTTTTCACTAACAAGCATGAACAAGGAGTGTCCTCAAACAATTATTTTTCTCAATGAAATCCTGATGTGATGCTAAAAATTTTGAGATGCCTTCTAACATGCACAATCAATTATGAAGATGCCTTTTATTGTTTGCATATGAATAATGATCAATTCAACACAATTCTCATCTTGCTAATGATCTTTTTGTATGAACGAAAATCAAACTAGCACAAGCAAAAGTCATACAAACAATACACCCTTTCATTGCAATCAAAATGAAAAGCAAAAGAAAAGAAACAATCAAAGAGAAAACAAACTTCACACAAAAAGGAAAGAGTTGAAGAACAATGATCTTGATTGAAATCAAGATGAAGAGGTCTGTAGGCCTTTGATGACCTTCACCAGGGTTTATGTTCAGTTGATGAGGAGAGAAAAACAATGCATGGGTTTCAAACTCCGATCAACAGAAAAACTCAAAGTCAATAGTGAAGAAGGCTACAAAATCCAAACAATAAGATGTTTGTTCTTCAATCAAAATAAAGATGCCAAGGCTAGAAGAGAAGGAGCATTGACTCACAAGGTTACTCAGCAAGAGAGACACAGAGGCAAACCCTGAAAAAGGCAGTTCTGGAAGATTTATTGGCCAAAAAAGGGTTGGCACTCTATTTCCAAAGGCAAGGAGCATTATAGCACTCTGTGTAAGTCTATAGGGGAGCGATGGTGCTCTGTTAACAGTTGGAGAGGGGTGCCAGGTTCAAAAACTCCCAAAAATGTCAAAAAAATCCAAAAATTGCAATTTAAACTCGACAACTATGCTGAGTATGATGGGGTAAGGAGCCAATCAGCTCATGAAACCAATCAAAAGAGGAGCGAACCAGGTCTGAAATAATCAAGGGGTAGAACAATGTCAATGAGGAGAAATCAAAACAAGAAGTTTCGATTTGAGGCTATCTCCCCAGCGAAGTCGCGAGTTTTTGTTGTAGGAAAATCTCCCTACGGACAGGTAGATTGCCTCAAAGAGCTTGAACCTAACTCTAAGACAGAAAATGCTCAACGTGGACACTGACTTCCTTTCAAATCTATACAAACTAACATATGAGAAGGGAAGATAACAGAAGTACCTCTTTATCGACGTTTGTCCCTGTACGCTCCGAGTTGCGCTTCAATCCTTTGCTCCTCGTTGGATCCTATGCACAAAACAAGATACGACCACTTCCTACTCTATTGATATTAGCTTGAAAATAGATCTATCTATCAATGATAAGTTCATGTAACATCATACACAAACTAGAAAGAAACAGGCCAAGCGTGTCATATTAATGAGAATAACGACAGTAGTGCTTACAATCATAGATGCGAATGCAACAGCTTCGTCAAGTCCCCTTCATCTAACCCTTGCCTAAAATATCCACAACCTGGATAACAACAGCTTCACTGATCACTCTCCTTTGGATGACTGTGTGTTCCCTACAAGATCATAGGTTTCATGCTAGCAATTCCTCCTCCTTTCCACCATCTTAGAGCCTGTTTATATAGGTTAAGAGGAGCTTAACCTCTTGAGTTATATTTAGAACAAGTTGGGAAATTTCTCCTTAGATCAGGGATCTCTTGATGAAACCAAGAATTCAAATACAACTACCTCCTAATCTTGAAATATCCTCCCCTTATTCTCCTCAACGGGCCAACTACTACCTCAGATTAGGCAGTGATCCCTTAGAAGGGGCATCAGAGTGCTGTAGCGCTCCCTGAGAAGCTTAAGGGAAGCGCCAGCACTCCAAAACTGAGCAGCACTCCTTTAGAAGGGTAGGGGAGCATTATAACACTCCCTGATGCCTTGTAGGGGAGCGCCAATGCTCCTAAGGCAGATATAGGGGAGCGCTCCCCCTTAAAACCTTTGTTTCATAGCTCTGTTCAAGTGTTAAGAGTTCCTTGTCTTCAGTTAACTAGTTCTTCTGCTTCAAATCAGGTACATGAGATGTTTTAAGTGTCTCTTTAGTGTCATCAGCATGGCAGTATTCTCGAACATCGTTTGCGACACTTGTGACCAACTTGCGACACTTGCAAAAGTTGTAAGGAAGATGCGACAATTATGACAATTGAGAGGAACATGCGACACTTATCCATTTGAGTAATTTTGACGTGTAACAAAGGTGTCAAGGTAGACCCTAACAAGATGAAGGCCATGATGGACTAGCCAATTCCGAAAACATTAAAGAATCTTAGAGGATTTTTGGGTTTGACAGGTTACTACCGCAAGTTTGTTCATAACTATAGAAGAATAGCAACACCTTTAACGACACTAACTAAGAAGGATGCATTTTAATGGACTCCAGAGGTAACTAAAGTTTTTGAACAACTTAAAGAGGTGATGTGTAAAGCTCCTATCTTGACCAGTATAGACTTCACAAAAATATTTATTGTGGAATGTGATGCCTCGGGAAATGGAATTGCTGCTATCCTAATGCAAGAAGGAAGGTCCCTAGCTTTTGAAAGTCGACCACTCAAGGGAAAGGACTTACACAAACCCATTTATGAGAAGGAAATGATGGAAATACTACATGCATTGAAGAAATGGTGTCCTTACCTAATAGGTAGGCACTTCAAGGTCAAAACAGATCATGATAGTCTTAAATACATCTTGGAACAAAGACTGTCTTCAGAAGAACAACAAAAATGGGTAACCAAGATATTGGGTTATGATTTTGAAATCGTCTATAAAAAGGGGAAGTAAAATGTTGTGGCAGATGCACTCTCAAGAAAGGATGAAGATGTTGAGGCCTTTCTCTATGCTATCTTGATCATCCAACCCAATTGGATAATAGAATCAAGGGATGAATGGAAGAATGATGAAAAAGTGTGGATTCACATTCAAAGGTTGCAGTAGGATTCCAGTGCATCAGATAAATTTACATGGAAAAATGATTCACTATGGTACAAAGATCACTTATATTTATGTAAGAACTCCCAACTCAAACAAAAAGTATTATTGGAATTTCACACCTCTCCAATAGGAGGGCACTCGGGATTTTTGAAAACCTACCATAGAGTCAAGAAGGATTGTTTTTGGGATGGCCTTACAACTAATGTTGAAAGGTTTGTGGCAGAATGTTTGGTTTTCCAACAAAATAAGGTGGAAACAATTAAGACCCCAGATCTTTTACAACCATTATCCATCCCAAGTCAGCACTGGGAGGAGGTTTCCATGGATTTCATCACAGGTGTACCAAAGTCTGAAGGAAAAAGTGTCATCATGGTGATTGTTGATAGACTGGCCAAGTACGCACACTTCTGTGCACTCTCTCATCCCTTCAAAGCTATTATAGTTTCCACCGCATTCATGGAGACAGTTCAAAAGCTACATGGCAACCCAAATATTATTGTAAGTGACAAAGATCCCATCTTCACTGGACATTTTTGGACAAAATTGTTTTCTTGTTTGCGTACTCAATTGGTTCATAGCTCATCCTATTATCCTCAATTTGATGGACAAACCGAGATAGTGAACAAATGTCTATAAGGCTACCTTCGTTGATTTGTCTCTGATAAACAACCACAATGGTTGAAATGGTTACCCTTGGAAGAATGGTGGTATAACACTTCCGTTCATACTGCAACAAAAATGACACCATTTATGGCACTTTATGGATACCACCCTCCTTCCATCACTTCTTCTCTAAAATAAAAATATAAGGTTCAACCAATGGAAGATCACATCGAGAATCAACAACAAGTTCTCCAAATCTTAAAGGACAACTTGACCATGGCACATAATCGCATGAAACAACAAGCAGATCAACATCGTAGTGAAATAATTTTTGAAGTAGAGGATTGGTTGTTTTTAAGACTACAACCATACAAACAGATGTCCCTCAAGTAATCCAAGAAGGATAATAAATTATCACCAAAGTACTATGGCCCTTATAAGGTGTTGCAAAAGATTGGTACTATGGCATACAAATTGGAGTTGCCTGCATCTTCACGAGTACACCCAGTTTTCCATGTTTCATTCTTAAAGAAGGTTATAGGTGACAAGATCCTAGTTCAAACTATATTATCAGAACTTGAGGAGGAAGGAAAAATCATATTGGAGCTTGAAGCCATCACTGACAGAAGAATTCGCCAATTGAGGAATAGATCCATTTTAGATTATCTCATTAAATGGAGGAAACTACCGGCTGAGGATTCCACTTGGGAAGATGAGTCTTTTATACAAAAGCATCCAGAGTTACTCAAGTGTTGCGGACACCACTTTTCTCAAGGGGAGGGGCATGTTAAGCCCTAATATTGGCTCATTACCCCTTAATTGGGGCATATTATATTAGTAATGTTATTTTATTTATGTCAGCTTTAGGCCATTAGTTGTAATTATACCTCCTAGTCTCCTATATATACCAAGGACACATTTTCATTTTGAATCATCTTGTACTATAACATTTAAGTGGGGAAAAGGAGGTTTCCCCCTTAAAGAGGCTTATTATCTGAAATTATCTTTTTTTCAAGGCGTTTAGTACTTTTTCTAAGGTTTTTCTATGCTATATTGATATTTGGTTCTTAGCATACTTCATGTCATCTTTGTCTGCAAGTAATGTTGTACATCAAGACAAGTTTAAATTTATTATTTATTTTTGGCAGATTACCATCCTCTCTAGGTAGAATGCCCCGCTGCCAGCAAACCTATTCAGTACTCCGACGGGTTTACCTAGTCATACCATAGGCCAGTACCCGCTGCTAGTAGACCTGTTCAATATCCCGATGAGTTAGCCTCTTAAACCCTTAAAGACTGGCCCTCCATCCTTTAACATTTTAGTGTAAGATTGCTTATGAAAGAAGATGGGGGAACAACTCTGAAAAAAACTTTTTCTTTCTCTTTTTTCAACTTGGATGGTATTTATGTTAGAGGATGACTTTCCGTTATATTCCTTGTTGATTAAGGTTGGTTGTCATTGATGTCAACCCTTGAAGAAAGACCCATAGCACAAAGGTTTGGGTAATGGACCCAATAGTGTTTGATGTAAATATGACTCATTATTTTTTTGTCATGGTTGATAAGAAGTAAATATGG
>ML793001.1:691949-709420 GCA_009831015.1 Picea engelmannii
AAATAATAAAGTGAAGTGATGACTTTATTATAATTCAAAGTGAATACCCCCCGGATGGGGTGTTAGTGCAAGCCAAATGGTGGAAGGAGGGTGTATGGGTAGGCCAACGAGGCAGGGAGCCATGTGATGAGCTCGTGCCAATGCCTGCCACCCCAACTCTGCATTAAATCGACCTTACGTCGTTGCAGTGACTTTAATTCTGGTGCACCCATCCCCATTATGAACTTTTCTATGCCTTTTTTGTCTGTATTTGCTTCTCATCCTCGCTCGCAGACCGACTCGCACATCCCTCCGCTACCCTAGCCTAGTTTAGATTGGACTTTCATGGTGCTCATAGACCCTACCCATCTCCAGGCTCTCTGCATTTTCTTAGAGCACTTAGTCTTTTTCTACCTTCAAACGACGAAACTCATGTCATGTCAAAGAGGATGATCACGAAGAGGCTCTCCTTGGCATCCTCCCCAGGCCTCTGTCTCTCCCCCTAGTTCTCCCTCCATGATCTCCTCGCTGCCTCTGCAGTCTAAGCTAGCACCTCTCGCCTCCTCCACCTCACATGTCTCTCGGTTTGAATGCTTAGCCATTATTGACAGCTCGTTGGGCTCTTCTTCATGATACCTTGTCATATCACCGAATTCCAGAACTTTTGAGCCTCCCCATGCACCAGTAGATGGATCCTCAAGGAATCCCATGGGGACGCCACCTACTATTTGAAGGGCCTGAACCAACGCAAACCTGTCTTCCAACTCCATCCTTGACTCGCAGCTGAAAGAAAATTTTACTATTCTCTATGACCTGGTCTTCGAACTCCATCAGGGGATGGAGGACCTCCAATTCTGACTGCAGATCATGGATGGAAAGATATCGACCCCCCTTCAGATTCTTTCTTCCTTCCAAGATGCTTTCCCCTCTAAACTAGTAGGCATGGCTTCAGCAGAGGAACCCCATGCAGTGACCAATGAAGGAATTTCCTAGACGCAACGTTCCGTAGAGATCGTTATGGAGCAGGTCGAGGATGAGGACATGGATGTGGAGAAGGCTACAGGACATCATGTGCTACAGGACACTTTTTCAGTTACCAACAAGGATGAGAGAAACGTGGATGCTGACATGCAGTTGGAAAGAAAAGGGACACTCGTCGAAGAGGAGCCTTGGTACGAGGTTGTTCTTGCCACCTAGCCAGGTTATTTGTCAAGTGTTTGATCCCACATGGGTTCTTTACTTTTTAATAGTCTCTTCTTTTAGTTGCATTCCAGTCAGCTTAGTTCTGTTCTATAATATTGTTATACTATTAATGATAGAATTACCCGGCTGGCTGAGATGGTTTCCCCTCTATTGGGGCAGTTCAGTAACTACAGTACGGTTACTATCATGTTTTTGTACCTCTGGTCTGGTTTTTTGAAGGCCCTTTATATAAAAAACCTCTTACTTACAAAAAAAAAAATAAGTCAAAGAGAATAAAAAATAAATTATTTCAATAATAATTTTAATGGAGAAATTAGAAGTGGACCCAACCCTAAAATAAGGAAAGTGGGGCCAAGTGACCTAGAAGATGTTTTTAAGGAAGCTACTTGGAGAGTATAAATAAGAGGCAAGGCTCTCTCATTTGAAACACACTTGAGCATATTGAATATCTATAGGTGTCTGAGGTATAAAAATCATATCTAAGATGAAATTATGAGGAAAGTGAAGAAAATAAGGCCGAACTGCAAGGAAGGATAAATTATTTTGATGGTGATTTCTAAGGTATGCTATTTTAAGGTCATCTCACCATTTTCTCTATAAAAATTTTTATATAATGATTCAGATCCTAAAATTTCTATGCAAGTGAGAAAACATATGAAAGTATCTATGGTTAAATATTCATCTTGTGGGTCGTTTTATTTTGGGAGTTACACTCTGTGGAAAATAAGGTTTGTGGCCAGTCCTGAAACTAGTCAAAATTAGGTGTTTCGGGTAAAAAGTCATAACTTCTTCATCACAGATCCAAATTCAA
This sequence comes from Picea engelmannii, assembly GCA_009831015.1. Classification (NCBI taxonomy): domain Eukaryota; kingdom Viridiplantae; phylum Streptophyta; class Pinopsida; order Pinales; family Pinaceae; genus Picea; species Picea engelmannii. The sequence goes on from ML793001.1 coordinate 693,943, forward strand.
TGAGACAAATTATGTTGGTTAGGGTAACATATTTAGTATTCTTTGTAACAGTTTCAGATCATTTCATCAAATATTGTTTGTGGGGCATGCTCTACAAGGTCACTCTCTAGAATAAGCCAAAATTTAGAAAGGTATGTCATTTTTGCTATAACTCCTTTTTTGAGAGGTTCCAAGTAGTGCCACTTGGAGGAATTGCATAAAACAAACTAAATAACATTGTGTATCAGTTTCAGATCTTTATACATTACAGGTTCAAAGTTAGGATTACTTCAAGTTATGGTTGTTGACTTATCCAAAACTAGGCATGTGAGACTAAAGAAAACTTTGATGAAAATGCTATTCTCTTGTTTTTAAAGTTAAGGAAGGTTTGTAGGAATGTGATCATATACAATAGGTCTATTACAAAGCTACAAATCAGATTTTTATGATGAAATTGATGAGGGCTTTTGGTTGAGGTACATGTTGAGTACATGGTTGAGACAAGTAGTTGATGAGTTGACGCACATACATGAGGTGTATAGTTGATGATGTTGGTACATATTGATGAGTCATAGTTGATGAGTAGTTGACATATGATTGGTACATACTTGGCACATGGTTGGATGCACTTGTTTATGGTACAGGTTGATTACAGGTTGGTGCATGGTTGATGCACTTGTTTATGGTACAGGTTGATTACAGGTTGATTACAGGTTAAGGTACAGGTTGGTGCATGGTTGATGCACTTTTTTGTGGTACAGGTTGATTATAGGTTGAGGTATAGGTTGATACATGGTTGATGCATGGTTTAGATTTATTGGTAAAGGTTTATAGTGGTATATCTCACAGTGATAGTGTGACAGTGGTTCCATCATTCTACTTCTACTTCAGGGTGGCCAGACGGGGCAAGGACAGGTGGTTGTAGCCACCTTCCATTTCTAGCCAGAGAACATTGGGGGTTGTAGCCTCCTATTGGTTGTAGCCAGGGGAGTTGGAGCTTCCCTCAGGTTGTAGCCTGAGAAACTAGGGGGTTGGAGCCTCCTTCCAACCTGGATATGAAGAAGAAACCAACCTACTTGTTTGGGCATCAGAAGGTGTTGAAGTAGAGAATAGTATTGTGGTCTGATGACCTCTTGAAAACAAATTTCAATGTAATCTTGATGTTTATAAACAATAATTTCTATGCTCTCCTTTATCGTGCTATGCAAATCCTCTTCTTTTGGATGATTGATTTATGAAGTACATAAAGGATCTGTTGAGATGGATGTTGAGATCTCCTCAATCTCAGGTCTTAGTGATTGCTCTCCATTGGATATAGTCCATAATTTTTCAGTTTTCTTCGCATTTTGGCGAGGAAAATCATTTTATAGATCATAGGACCTTGATTCTTCTAATATTTCTAGAGAGGTAGATACACTTTTGGTTGTTGCCAAAATATGTTCTTCTTGAAAAGAATAAATCTCGGTTGTTGCTAGGATTTGAGAGAGTTCTTTCAAACTAATGGTCACCTTTGAATTCATCTTGTCATTTGATAAAATTTGTGTCACACAAAGATGAAGTCCACAAAGTTAGGATCTCCTGATGGTGGTAAGAAAACAAAGGTTGTATTGTTTTCTTCTGTGGAAGCCTCGAGCGGTCTTTTCTCCTGTCCTAATATGATTGATGCTTCAATTTCTTCTTCTATAGTGCTCCATGTGTTAGTCCCTTCGGAGACTATTTTATCTCTTTGGGTTGAGCTAGCTCCTGTTTTTCGGTATTAATCTGCCGATTTTATAAGTGGAACATTCCTTCCCCCAAAGAGATCATAAGGAACCTTGGTTGAAAGGTCTGATTTTAATTTAATGTATCTACCTTGTGGGTCTCTAGGCCTATTCATGAAAGAAAGCAACAACAAAAAGAAAAATCTACCATTTGATTCCTAGGTCTATTCATGAAAGTAAACAAAAACAAAAAAAAAACTACCATTGGGTTTGGGGGAACCTTCTATAGTAGATGCATAGGTTCTTACCTCTTGTCTTAAAGTTCCCCTACCACCAAGCTAATGCTAAGGTCTAAGCATGATCTATTTCCTAACTACTTCTTACCTTAAGAAAACTCCCCGACAACGATGCCAAAATGTTAGGTGATTTATATGTACTAAAAAGGACACTAAACTACCTTCAATTAAATTTTCAACCCAGGGTAAGTAAACTTAGTGTTGTAGAAAAATATATTCCAAAGGTAAAAGGTTGGTAAAATTATATTCTAACTACGGAAGGCAGCTATCTAGGGATAATATAATCAAGAAAACCTATGTAATGAACAAATCCTACTAAGAAAATTGAAACTAGGTAACCTAAGTACTTTTGGGCCAAGGACTGATGGATAGCTCCTAAGAAAGAAAGTAAAAACTCTATGTAAGGAAAACAATAAGAAAAAGAAAACTACTAAGCATAATAAACAAATGACAAAATAAAACTTCTTTAACTTGCCAACCTACATTCAATGAGCAACTACCCTACGAAAGAAAATAAATAAGAAAGTAAGAAAAAACACCTATCTAACCTATGAAAGAAAATAGACAGGTAAGCAAAGACACCTAACTAACCTACTAAAGAAAAAGACAAGTAAGCAAAGACAACTATCTATCCTAACTAAGAAAAGGGACAAGTAAGCAAAGACTTCTCATTGAGAAACTACCTAGCCTTACAGGCAAGTGAACTAAATGCCTAATGAAAAACTATTTCTCTTGCATGAAAGGAAATTTAAATGCTCAATGCAATGCATGAAAGGAAATCTATTATATTGAAAGCAAGAAAGATTAACAACTAAACTTATGAAAACAAGAAACTATCCTTAATCTACAAAACACTCAAATGTAATGCTGGTGGTTGTGTGAATGCCTTCGGTGGTGACAGATTATATCTCGATGAAACTTAACCACAAAGGACAGTTCCAGTGGTATCAAACCAACACTAATCGCAATGGAAAAATGAAAGGTGTGGATTAAACAATCCAATGAAAACTTAGTGATGACAAAATAATGTTAAATACACTGCATATTAAACCATCAACAACATAATGAGATCATCATTATTTAACTAAGAAATTTAATTGCATTTTAATATATGAAAGGAAATTGCGTAAAAGAAAACTATGCTACATCTAATCTAATAATTCAAAGTTCAAACTACAATAAGAAAGTGCTTGAAAACAAAAATTAAACTATGATATTGAAAAGAAAACTAGCAAGTACATTAACCAAGAACTAATTAAATGTGATCTATATGAAATTGAAATTAGCAATATTGTAATAAAAAACTAGAATTAATTCTATCTATCCATCAATCCTTGTCAAAGAAAACCCAAATAAAAAAATCTGTTCTAATCTAATAAAAACTATGTTTTAACATGATTACAAAACCATAACTTGAAGCATAGTTTAACATCTACATTCACATGAGGTTAATATAAATACTTGGGGCTAGGATGGAGTCTTTCACGACCTTTTCTAAGCTATAAAATCAACACATGCTAATCTGTATCAACATCTAACCTGCAAAACAATTAAAACAATTAAGCTACAATAAACTAGTTAGCATAATAAAAACATGCATGTACAGAAAATAAAAAGAGAGAAATTAAATTAAGAAATGCATAAATAAACATGAAGAGAGTTACCAGACTAATAATGGGCCCCCCATCAAGTCATGGTCACTCTCTAAAAGTAAACCACAAGCTTAGCAAGCCGAATTCACCATAAAAATCCAAAAACGTAGTTCTGGGATAATTCTGGCAATGTAAAAACTCAAACAGAGAAAAATCATTTTTCTAGAAATTATAATGCTTATGCTACTTGTTTAACAATCTAATGATCATCCTATAGGTATTTATAAGCTTACAACCCAGGTGGTCGACCACATGAGGGTCGAACCACCTCTAAATTAGGAAAATTACATTAAATGAGGCCATAACTAACAAAATGGAGGCAACCAATAATCACCCTCCTTGGACAACTCAAATTGACTTGTATTGAACTTAGTACCGGGAAGGAGCGATGACAAACAAAACCAATGTCCCTGATTTATCCATCAGTAGCTGCCAATACCATAACCGCCAACTCGCCTTATGTTTTTGTGCAATAAAGAGTGTTGGAACGAGTGCCGGAACGAGTGCCAGATCAAGTGCCAGATCAACTGGCGGACCAAGAAACATGGTTCGTTTTTCCCTGTAATAGAAAAAAAACATGAATTAACTCTTGTAAACCATAAAATATGATAAATTAAACTTGATTGAATCACAAAACACGAACTATACGTACCTCATGTTGATTATATCATTTTATCATAAAATTCTTCAAAAAGCTTCTTTGAAAGATGAAAAACGCATATGTAAATATGGAAAAAATTGTATAATAACGTCATGAAAATGATCATATCTCAGGCCCAACATTACCCCCACACCTAAGATTTTGCAGGTCCCACTGCAAACAAAAATAAATTTCCTTTTATGACTAAAATTGCGAAGGACGGCGTGGATTAGCTATAGAAGCTTCTCCCTCTTGCCCGAGGGATTTTGACTTAGGATTTTTGTGGTGTTTCAATTGCATCTAAAGACTATTATTGGTGGCAGCAATATCATCAACCTAACGTTGTAGAGAATTCATCTTGGGTTGTAAGACAACGTTATCATGGCGTAAATGACAACTCAGTGTTTCATTTTATCTAAGTTTGAACTGGAGGGATTGGAGTTTTTAGAGGCCGCTGACGACATGTGAGGAATCCTTGATATGTATATTATACCCTTGATCCTTTAAACCATGTAAAACAACAATTTGACCTATGCAAAAATTAGTTCCAAAAGTGACTTCTCGTAAGCGCAACAATTCTGGCCTGGTGAACTTGTGAACAATAGGTATCAAAGTGACACCTGTAACTACAAGTCAGTAAAACCTATGTAAAAACTAAGAGAGGTTTTTGTTTTTGAATATGTCCTTGACAAACAACTCTCTTGGTTTTAAAAAATTCACTTTCATTTATTAGAAAAAAACAAAACAGAAATATGACTAAAAATAAAAATAAATTAGAGTATTTTATTTTTTGAAAGTATAGGCCTCTAAGATGATAGAATATATCCCAAACCATAAATTATATTCAAAAAAATGAGAGAGTTTATTGTGTTTTGTCATGTTAGGAACAAAAACCTCTTACAGGTTTCAAAATTACTTTCTCATTGGCTCAGAATCCTAGCTTGAAGTTGGTTACTCAAAACTTGTAGAAGCGCAGCATGCTTATTAGCAGAAACGCAGCGTGGTCTTTGATAGGAATTTTGGAGGCCTTCCCAGTGTAATTTTGGGCTGGAAGTGGTATGGGTGGAAATTTTATGATGTCTTATACACAATGGAACCATCAAGATCTGAAAATGCCTTCTCCAACCCTTTGAAAAACTGACTTGAAGTCAAACTGTCAAAATGTGTAGAAAACCCTTCTATAGTGACTGTATTTAGGGAATTTCTCTCAAATGATAAAACCTGTGCATAAATTGAAGGATTTTTTTGTTTCTTGGTCTATTATTGACAAAAACCTCTTTCACATTTGTCAAATTCATCTTCCTTAATTCAGAAATAATTTTTTAAGTAGAACTTTGACCAAGACAATCATTGGAAAATTTATGACAAGGAATGATGAAATGACCATGATGAAACGCTATGACCTTGGATGAGTGGAGGGAGTAGTAATGAAACCTAGGCACACTAATGACAAATTTACAACCAAGATATGTCAAATTGTATTTGAGAAATTTATTTTGAAAATATAACAATTTGACCTAATAATCCTATCAATCACATGAAAGAGTAAATTTTATCACTGGTGACTGACAGAACTGACAAATACTAACAAAAGGCATGGTTTGTACTTGGTAGGCATGGTGAATAGGAGAATTGTTATTGTCCTTCATTAATATGTAACAATTTAAACAATTGATCCTCTTTTCATAAACTTGGAATACAGATGACAGTAAGTATTTAGCAGTTGTAATCATTCTGTATTTGTCACAAAGAGTAGTTAAGTATAAGTAGTCTTCTATAGAATAAACATAAAAATGAATAGGAGCTTATAAAACACACAATGATGTCAACAATATATAATTTAACATACCAATACAAACAACTGTTGATATAATATCCCAAGACTTTGTAAAAACACAATATGACGGAATTTTGACAGAAATCCTACTTCCTCTTCTCATTGGTTTGCTATAAAAATGGGCAATGCTTAGCATTGTTAGATCAATAAAACTCCCTCAAGACTGATGATATGGAATTTCCTCATGCCATGAATTAGCAATAGGCTTCTTGGTCTTTTTTCCCGATGAGTCTATAGGGGTATCAACAAGTTTCTCTGATAAAGGAATAGCTTGAGCATGAGGGTTTGGGTGGAGTAACAATCCCTAGATCAAGAGTCTTCTTGCTAGTCTTGATTGTAATATGAGGGTTTGCAAATTGTTAAATGAACTCATCCCAAGTTTTCCCCTATTTTTCCAACTCAGCTAAGACAAGTATTTTGATAAGGCCATGATGAAATAGGTTTTTATGGGGATTGGTTACATCCTTCCTCACTTGGGAAGACATATTCTCTAGACTCTTCAAGAAGTAAAAGGGAAAGTTACAATGACTTATTGAACTGAAAGTGAGATTATAATCAAAATTGACAGGCTTTAAAGACGAAATATCTACCTTCACATGTAATCAATCTGGTGATGACTATGAGAGGGTTGATTAGCTCCTCTTTTATCCACTCCTTGGAGTATCCATTAGCTCCAGAGATGTTCTAAAATTCGGTTTTGAAAACCCTATTATAGCTTGCTCTTGGAAACTAGTGGTGTTTAAATCAACGATCTTCAACTCTTCCGAGCTTTGTGGTTGAGGCAATTGATTCCTCAGAGGCCACAAACACAGTGAATAGGAGTTGAGGCAGGCTAAGAGTAATGTAATGTCAAACCTACAATGAACGATCTGTAACAAATTTAAACCAACAGAGTGGTCTATTAAGGACATATACAACAATTTATAGCACACAGGAGTTTATCACTTCAAAATAAAATGATTGATGCTATAATAAATTGTATCATGAAAATAATACATGAATTTTTACAACTATTTATTTCTTCTAGGTAATGTTATCATTTGTCAACTCATGAACCCCTCCCCCACACCTAAGTATTATGACACCTCACAATAAAAAATATAGGAAACTAGTCAGTTCTCCCGATAACCGAAGACTTACAGTTTGTAAAGTGTAAAGATAAATTTCACATATTTGTCTGACGAGACCGTTAGAAGATGGCCCCACCTATAGGATATGAGATCCTATATATAGATAAGAAGAGGTAGGCAAGAGAGTTTCAATATAGTCTCAGAGTTAGTTTCCAATGGAAAGTTTATGGATTTCATTAAACTTAGCTTAACCATACATACTTCATGTCAGCTTTGTCTGGAAGTAATTTCATACATTAGAACAAGTTTAAATTTATTATTTATTTTTGGCAGATTACCATCCTCGCTAGGTAGAATGCCCCGCTGCCAGCAAACATGTTCAATACTCCGATGGGTTTACCTAGTCATCCCACAGGATAGTACCCGTTGCCAGCAGACTTGTTTAGTATCCCGGTGGGTTAGCTTCTTAAACCCTCAGAGATTGGTCCTCCATCCTTTAAGATTTTAGTATAAGATTGCTTATGCAAGAAGATGGGGGAACAAATCTGAAAACAACTTTTTCTTTCTCTTTTTTCAATTGGGATGGTATTTATGTTAGAGGATGAATTTCTGTTATATTCCTTAGTAATTGTTCTGATGTAAGGGGTTCTTAAGCGAATGTGGACTATCTAAAGATATGATATAATCAAGCTATTTAGTGTGTAGTGGATGGTACCATTGAGAAAGAAAAAAAAGGTATCTCTAGGCTCAACTCACTTTCTTCTTTTGTAAGTTATTGTGATGTTTCCATGACTAACCACTAATTAGACCTCCTTGTTACTCTCTGATAAAGACACTTGACTTACTTACTTAGGTTTCTTGGAAAACCTATACGAGAGACCTCTAAGCTTGATAGTTACGGTGTTACTTCCTTATATAGTGGTGAAGAGTTTCAAGAGAAGTTGCTTTGGAATGCCTTAAGAACAAGAAGATTAAAGTCTTTTCAAAAACATGGTTAATTACAACAGCTCATTATTCATTTGATTCTTACTAGACAACAGGGTTCAAGTGTAACAATGTTTTGAAGACAAATCCTTCTTTTATATTTCCTTGAATTGTCTACTCCTAGTGAGATAAATACCTATAGATATCTCTAAAAATGTTTGCAAAAACCACACTCTAAAATATAATAAACTAATGAGATCAATGAGATCAAGTCATAGGACCATGTATCTCATAGTTCTTAAAACAAAAATGTAAAATGAGGCTGCATTAGAATCTAGGCTAAACTAACAACATGCAGCTTCTATTTACTAACCTACCCTACCTAAAACAAAGGGAAAATCTCCATTCAAGTGTAAGAAGTCTTCCAATGTAACCATGTGTGGAGCAAGATAAGAAACATACTCATATCCATATATGAAAAAGTTACCACAATGATTACTTGGATATGAAGAAGCAACCAACCTACTTGTTTGGGCATCAGAAGGTGTTGAAGAAGAGAATAGTATTGTGGCCTGATGACCTCTTGAAGCCAAATTTCAATGTAATCTTGTTGTTTATCAACAATAATTTCTATGCTCTCCTTCATCATTCTATGCAGTTCCTCTTCTTTTGGATGATTGATTTATGAAGTACATAAAGGATCTACTGAGATGGATGTTGAGAACTCCTCAATCTTAGGTCTTAGTGATTTCTCTCCATTGGATGTAGTCCATAATTTTTTAGTTTCCTTTGCATTTTGGCGAGGAAAACCATTTTGTAGCTCATAGGACCTTGATTCTTCTAATATTTCCAGAGAGGTAGATACATTTTTGGTTGCTTCCAAAATATGTTCTTCTTGAAAAGAAGAAATCTCGGTTGTTGCTAGGATTTGAGAGAGTTCTTCCAAACTAATGGTCACCTTTGAATTCATCTTTTCATTTGATAAGACTTGGATCACACAAAGATGATGTCCACAAAGTTAGGATCTCCTGATGGTGGTAAGAAAACAAAGGTTGTATTGTTTGGTTTTGCGGAAGCCTCAAGTGGTCTTGCCTCCTCTCCTAATATGATTGATGCTTTAATTTATTGTTCTATAGTGCTCCATGTGATATTCCCTTCAGAGACTATTTTATCTCCTTGGGTTGAGCTAGCTCCTATTTTCCCGTATCGGTCTACAGATTTTATAAGTGGAATGTTCCTTCCCCCAAAGAGATCAGAAGGAATCTTGGTTGAAAGGTTGGATTTTGATTTAATGTATCTACCTTGTGGGTCTCTCGGACTATTCATGAAAGAAATCAACAACAACAAAAAAAATCTATCATTTGATTCCTAGGTCTATTCATGAAATTAAACAAAAAAAAAAAATACAATTGGGTTTGGGGGAACCTGCTATATAAGATGCACAAGTTCTTACCTCTCGTCTTAAATCTCCCCTGCCACGAATCTAATTCTAAGGTCTAAGAATGATCTATTTCCTAACTACTTCTTACCTTAAGACAACTCCTCGACAATGACGCCAAAATGTTAGGTGATTTATACGTACTAAAAAAGACACTAAACTACCCTCAATTAAGTCCACACGGGGTAAGTAAACTTAGAGTTGTAGAAAAATATATGCCAAAGGTAAAAGGTTGGTAGTAGTATAGTCTAACTACAGAAGGTAGCTATCTAGGTCTAATCTACTCAAGAAAACCTATCTAATGAACAAATCCAACTAAGCAAATTGAAACTAGGTAACCTAAGTATTTTTGGGCCAAGGACTGATGGATAGTCCCCAAGAAAGCAAGTAAAAACTCTATGTAAGGCAAACATTAAGCAAAAGCAAACTACTAAGCATAATAAACAAATGACAAAAGAAAACTTCTTTAACTTGCCAACCTACATTCAATGAGCAACTACCCTATGAAAGAAAATAAATAAGCAAGTAAGAAAAAGCACCTATCTAACCTATCAAAGAAAATAGACAAGCAAGCAAAGACACCTAACTAACCTACTAAATCAAAAGACAAGTAAGCAGAGGCAACTATCTATCCTACTAAAGAAAAGGGACAAGTAAGCAAGGACTTCTCATTGAACAACTACCTAGCCGAAGAGGCAAGTGAACTAAATGCCTAATGCAAAACTATTTCTCTTGCGTGAAAAGAAATTTAAATGCTCAATGCAATGCATGAAAGGAAATCTATTCTATTGAAAGCAAGAAAGATTAACAACTAAACTTATGAAAACAAGAAACTATCTATTCTAATCTACGAAAGAAAGAAACTATTTTTAATCTACGAAACACTCAAATGTAATGTTGGTGGTTGTGTGAATGCCTTCGGTGGTGACAGATGATATCTTGATGACACTTAAGCAAAAAGCACAGTTCCAACTGTATAAACTCAACATTAATCTCAATGGAAAAATGAAAGGTGTGGATTAAACAATCCAATGAAAACTTAGCGATAACAAAAATAATGTTAAATACCCTACATATTAAACCATCAACAACATAATGAGATCATCATTATTTAACTAAGAAATTTAATTGCATTTTAATCTATGAAAGGAAATTGCGTAAAAGAAAACTATGCTATGTCTACTCTAATAATTCAAAGTTCAAACAACAATAAGAAAGTGCTTGAAAACATAAATTAAACTATGATATTGAAAAGCAAACTAACAACTACATTAACCAACAACTAATTAAATGAGATCTATATGAAATTTAAATTAGCGAGCTTGTAATAAAAAACTGGAATTAATTCCATCTATCCATCAATCCTTGTCAAAGAAAACCCAAATAAAAAACTCTATTCTAATATAATAAAAACTATGTTTTAACATGATTACAAAACCATAAATCAAAGCATAGTTTAACATCTACATGCACATGAGGTTAATATAAATACTTAGGGTTAGTATGGAGTCTTGCAAGACCTTTTCTAAGCTATAAAATCAACACATGCTAATATGTATCAACATCTAGCCTACAAAACAATTAATACAATTAAGCTAGAACAAAATAGTTAGCATAATAAAAATATGCATGTACAGAAAATAAAAAGAGAGCAATTAAATTAATAAATTCATAAATAAGCATGAAGAGAGTTACCATACTATTGGTAGGCCCCCCAGCAAGTCATGGTCACTCTCTAAAATTACACCACGAGCTTAGCAGGCTAAATTCACCATAAAAATCCAAAAACGTTGTTCTGGCATAATTCTGGCAATGTAAAAACTCAAACAGAGAAAAATAGTTTTTCTGGCAATTCTAATGCTTATGTTACTTGGTTAACAGTCTAATGATCATCCTATCGGTATTTATAACCTTACAACCCAGGTGGTCGACCACAGGAGGGTCGAACCACCTCTAAATTCAGCAAATTACATTAAATGAGGCCATAACTAACAAAACAAAGGCAACCAATAATCACCCTCCTTGGACAATTGAAATCGACTTGTCTTGAGCTTAGTAGTTGGAGGGGGCGATGACAAACAAAACCCATGTTTCTGATTTATCCATTACTGGCCGCCAATACCATAATGACCAACTTGCCTTGCATTTTTGTGCAATACAAAGTGTTGGAACGAGTGTCGGATCAAGTGCCAGAACGAGTGTTAGATCAAGTTCCAGATCAAGTGTCGGACCAGGAAACATGGTGCGTTTTTCCTTGTAATAGCAGAAAAACATGAATTAACTCTTGGAAACCATAAAATATGATAAATTAAACTTGATTGAATCAAAAAACATGAACTATACGTACCTCATGCCAATTAGATCATTTTATCATAAAAGTGGTTACTCAAAACTTGCAGAACTGCAGCGTGCTTCTTAGCAGAAACACAGTGTGGTCTTTGATAGGAATTTTGGAGGCCTTCCCAGAGGAATCTTGGGATGAAAGTGGTATGGGTGGAAATTTTATGATGTCTTCTACACAATGGAACCATCAAGAACTGAAAATTCCTTCTCCAACCCTCTGAAAAACTAACTTGAAGTCAAACTATCAAAATGTGCAAAAAGCCCTCTTATAGCGATTGTATTTGGGGAATGTCTCTCAAATGATAAAACCCATGCATAAACTGAAGGAGTTTTTTGTTTCTTGGTCTATTATTGATAAAAACCTCTTTCACTTTTATCAAATTCATCTTCCTTAATTCAGAAATAAATTTTTAAGTAGAACTTTGACCAAGACAATCATTGGAAAATTTATGACAAGGAATGATGACATGACCATGATGAAAGTTATGAACTTGGATGAGTGCAAGGAGTAGTAATGACACCTAGACACACTAATTACAATTTTACAACCAAGATATGTCAAATTGTATTTGAGAATTTTCTTTTTAAAATATAACAATTTGACCTAATAATCCTATCAATCACATGAAAGAGTAAATTTGATCACTGGTGACTGACAGAACTGACAAATACTAACAAAAGGCTTTGTTTGTACATGGTAGGCATGGTGAACATGAGAATTGTTATTTTATGTCATTAATATGTAACAATTCAAACAACTGATCCTCTTTTTATAAACTTGGAATGCATATGACAATAAGTATTTAGTAGTTGTAATCGTTTTGTATTTGTCACAAAGAGTAGTTAAGTATAAGCAGTCTTCTATAGAATAAACTTAAAAATGCACAGGAGGTTATAAAACACAAAATGATGTCATTAGTATATAATTTAGCATACCAATACAAAAAATTGCTAATGTAATATCCCAAGACTTTGTAAAAAGACAATATGACATAATTTTAACAGAAATCCTACTTCCTCTTCTCATTCATTTGCTATAAAAATGGGCAATGCTTAGCATTTTTAGATTAGGAAAACTCCCCCCAGACCGAAGATATGGAACGTCCTCGTGCCATGAATTAGAAAAAGGCTTCTTTTTTTTTTTTCCCAATGAGCATGAGGGTTTAGGTGGAGTAACAGTCCCTAGATCAAGAGTCTTCTTGTTAGTCTTGATTGTAAGATGAGGGTTTGCAAATTTTTAAATGAACTCATCCCATGTTTTCCCCTATTTTTCCAACTCAGATAACACAAGTATATTGATAAGGCCATGGTGAAATAGGTTTTTATGGGGATTGGTTACATCCTTCCTCACTTGGGAAGACATATTCTCTAGACTCTTCAAGAAGTAAAAGGGAAAGTTATAATGAATTATTGAACTAAAAGTGAGCTAATAATCGAAATTGATAGGCTTTAAAGATGAAATATCTACCTTCATATGTAATCAATATGGTGATGACTATGAGAGGGTTGATTAGCTCCTCTTTTATCCACTCCTTGGAGTATCCATTAGCTCCAGAGATGTTCTAAAATTCGGTTTTGAAAACCCTGTTATAGCTTGCTCTTGGAAACTGGTGGTGTTTAAATCAATGGTATCCAACTCTTGGGAGCTTTGTGGCTGAGGAAATTGATTCCTCAGAGGCCACGAACATAGTGAATAGGAGTTGAGGCAAGCTAAGAGTAATGTAATGTCAAACCTACAATGAACGGTCTATAACAAATTTAAACCAACAGAGTGGTCTGTTAAGGACATATACAGCAATTTATAGCACACAGGAGTTTAGCACTTCAAAATAAAATGACTGCTACTGTAATAACCTATATCATGAAAACAATACATGAACTTTTACAAAGATTTATTTCTTCTAGGCAATGTTATCATTTGTCAACTCATGAACCCCTCCCCCACACCTAAGTATTATGACACCTCACAATAAAAAATATAGAAAATCAGTCAGTTCTCCCGATAACCAAAGATTTACAATTTGTAAAGTGTAAAGATAAATTTCACAGATTGGTCTGATGAGATAGTTAGAGGATGGCCCCACCTATAGGATACGAGATCCTATATATAGATAAGAAGAGGTAGGCAAGAGAGTTTCAAGATAGTCTCAGAGTTAGTTCCCAATGGCAAGTTTATGGAGTTCATTAAACTTAGCTTAACCATACATACTTCATGTCAGCTTTGTCTGCAAGTAATGTCGTACATCAGGACAAATTTAAATTTATTATTTATTTTTGGCAGATTACCATCCTCGCTAGGTAGAATGCCTCGCTACCAGCAAACCTGTTCAGTACTACGACGGGTTTACCTAGTCATACCATAGGCTAGTACCTGATGCCAACAGACCTCTTCAGTATCCCGACGGGTTAGCCTCTTAAACCCTTAGAGACTGGCCCTCCATCCTTTAAGATTTTAGTATAATATTTCTTATGCAAGAAGATGGGGTAACAACTCTGAAAACAACTTTTTGTTTGTCTTTTTTCAATTGGGATGGTATTTATGTTAGAGGATGAATTTTCGTTACATTCCTTAGTAATTGTCCTGATGTAAGGGGTGCTTAAGTGGATGTGGCCTATATAAATACATGATATAATCAAGCTATTTAGTGTGTAGTGGATGGTACCATTGAGAAAGAACAAAAAGGTATCTCTAGGCTCAACCCACTTTCTTCTTTTGTAAGGTATTGTGATGTTTCCATGACTAACCACTAATTAGACCTCCTTGTTCATCTTTGATAAAGACACTTGACTCACTTACTTAGGTTTCTCAGAAAAACAATACGAGAAACCTCTAAGCTTGATGGTTATGGTGTCACTTCCTTATACAATGGTGAAGAGTTTCAAGAGCAACTGCTTTGGAATGCCTTAAGAACAAGAAAATGAAAGTCTTTGCAAAAAAATGGTTAATTACAACAACTCATTATTCATTTGATGCTTAGCGGACAACAGGGTTCAAGTGTAACAATGTTTTGAAGAAAAATCCTTCTTTTGTATTTCCTTGAACTATCTACTCCTAGTGAGATAAACACCTATAGACATCTCTAAAACTGTTTTCAAAAACCACACTCTAAAATATAATAAACTAATGACATCAATGAGATCAAGTCATAGGACCATCTATCTCATAGTTCTTAAAAAAAATGTAAAATGAGGCTGCATTAAAATCTAAGCTAAACTAACAACATGCAACTTTTATTTACTAACCTACCCTACCTAAAACAAAGGGAAAATCTTTATTCAAGTGTAAGAACTCTTCCAATGTAACCATGTGTGGAGAAATATAAGAAACATACTCATATCCATATATGAAAAAGTTACCACAATGATTACCTAGATATGAAGAAGAAACCAACCTACTTGTTTGGGCATCAAAAGGTGTTGAAGAAGAGAATAGTATTGTTGCCTCATCAGCATCCTGACACAGAGGAGGCCGCCACGATGCTGAAACACGAGTCCTGACAGCTAGCAGTCAAGCCGACACAGGACATAAATTGCGTACTAAAAACAGCATTAGCAGCTATGTGAAGAAGCCGTTACACCAGCTGTAACAACAATGCTTC
>ML793002.1:20722-32032 GCA_009831015.1 Picea engelmannii
ACTCAGACTTTTCATTTGCTAATACAGATCACAGGTTTCTTTCCATTTTGGTGGCAGTTTTTCATATTTCTTCTTCGCTGTTATATTGTTGTCAAACCTTGAATAGCTGTTATCCTATTGTTTGGTTCATGACATTATAATCAATTCCTTTAGTTGTTTATTAGACCCTTCTTTGCACTGGTTTATGAACAATCTTTTCTTCATCCACTGAAAGCTATTTTACTGTTTAACCAATCTTGGAGAGCACTGTCTATTTGTTTATCATTTTGATGTCTGAATGCCATAAGTTGAATTGAGTTATCCCATTGATCCACCTTTACAAAATACAAAAACATTCATTTCCTAAGTTACCAAGCACCTTTGGTCTGCAACCACAAAGGGTTTCTTGGAGTGATAACAGGTTAGTAGGTCGATTATCCTATCCTTATCTAGCTGATTTATCAGTACAGGGTTGGTTAACAAAGATTTGGTTCCCATTGCTTGGTTATGAGCCAGAGATTCACTGTCTTACTAAGGGTTGGTGGGGTTTTATCTGCAAGACACTTGAAGATGGAGACTTATTACTCAATAGGTTCTGGGTAAATGGGGGAAGCACACTAATGCTAAAACACTGGAGGGTCACCTTTGACCCGCAGACTGATTACTTTCATCACCAACATTTATGGGTTCTTTTGCCAGGCTTGCCTCTTCATTTGTGGAATGAAGGCAATTGGAGATGCTTTGGGGCGTTTCATTACTCTGGATACTGCTTCTATGGAAAACACTGCCAATAAAGTCAGAAAATCTTAGTGGAGATTGATATCCATGAGGGTCTTCACGAGGAACTGGTGATTGAATGGCGAGGTCGAATTATTACTCATAAGTTGGACTATTTGGGCGTTCCTTTCCAGTGTAATTGGTGTCGTCAAACTGGTCACCTGCGACACGACTGCCAGGGGAAACAACCAGATGAAAAATTTGAAGACTCACTTCTTTGGGAGGACATTGTATATTAGCATTGTGTTACAAAAGGAAGGATTGTATATTTGAGGGTGCCTCCAATCGATAAGAGGGGTTGGAGGCACCCTCAAATCGACCTCCATACGGAGACTCTTGGACCTTACTCATCCTGATATTATTTTTTTACAAGAGACATTGGTGGATTCGGCGAGAGCAAGGAGCTTCTTAAATGTCTTTCGACCTTCTTGGATTTCTTGTGCAGTCAGTTCCGTTGGCACTTTTAGGGGACTATTAGTCTCGTGGGATCCTTGTATTTTTTATTTAACTCATTTTCTTACCGTAGGTGGTATCTTATTAATAGGAAGATGTCTTCACAACAATCGAGATATAGCTCTGTTGAATATCTACGGTCCTTGCACAGAGCACTTCCAGTCTTGGAAGTCATTGGATGACAGTGGGATCTTATCTATAAAGCATTTATTAATTGCAGGTGATTTAAACATTATTCTTACATCAGATGAAGCCTGGGGAGGTAATCCAGGTATTGGTTTAAATGATAATTTTTGTAGAGATCTTTTCACCACAAGAAATCTGGTTGATATCAAGCCATCCAAAGCGGTTCCTACGTGGCAGAATGGGCACCGTGGCAGGGAAGCAATTGCTAGAATATTATATAGGGTCTTAGTCTCTCAAGATTTATTATCTATGACTGGCCTGTACATGAACTGGGTTGAATTGCCATTTATCTCTAATCATGCACCTATCGTTTTCCAAATGGAATTACCCCCAGCTATAAAGCCTTTCCTTTTAAACTGAATGCACAATGGATGGAGGATCCAACTTTCGTGGATTTAGTTCATATGGTGTGGAAAGACCCGACTTTCCTCTCTGAAAGTGGTGAACAACAAAGGTTGGTATGGAAGCTTAAAGTTTTAAAATCTCGAACTAAATCTTGGTACAAAGCAAAACTTAACAGGAATTCTGGAATACTCTCAACATTGGAAACTGATATAAAGGAGGCGACCTTTGAATTGGCTGCAAACCCTTTAAACCTTAAAAAGGAGAAATTACTTCGTGAATTGGAAGGAGAAAGAAACTGAATTTTAAAAGAAGGTGAAGAACATTGGAGACTTCGCAGTCGGGCTATCTGGATGGCTTGTGGCGATAATAATTCAATTTCTTTTCATAAATATGCTACCTATAACAAAACTAGGAAGCATATTTGGGAGATTTCGGATAATGCTAGGATTAAGGTGATAGAGCAGGGAGATCTAAAGATTGTTGCGACACAATAATTCAAAAATCTTTACAAGGAGCCACCAATCACTCATACAGTTAAACAACTGAAGGTAATCAAACTATTTCACAATTTATTAGTGTTGAGGAGTCTTTTTTTATGTACAATATGGTTACACTTGAGGAGATCAAAGATATTATTTTTCATTTTAAGAAAGAAAAGAGTCCAGGGCCTGATGGATGGACGATGGAGTTTTTTACTTATTTTTATTGATTTAGTTGGGGAGGATCTTCTAGAAATGGTGGAGGAATCTAGAAAATAAGGTAAAATTTCTGGTGGTCTAAATGCTACTTTTCTGACGTTGATCCCGAAGGCTAATAAGTCGTCTACTTTTGACGATTTTCGTCCTATCTCTCTCTGCAATCTTTGCTACAAGATAATTTCAAAGATCATTGCAAACCGGATAAAACCTTTTCTTTCTAAATTCCTCTCCGAAGAACAACTTGGTTTTTTACAAGGAAGAAGAATTCAGGATGTTGTAGGTATTTCCCATGAAAGCCTACATAGCATCAAGAAGAAAAAGATAAAATCCCTTATCCTCAATCTGGATGTCAGGAAAGCTTATGATTGTAAAAACTGGTCTCATCTAAGACTTATTCTTCTTAAGGTTAGTTTTGAATTACATATGACTAACTGGGTCATGGCTTGTGTCACTACTTCTTCCTTTGCTACTCTTATTAATGGTGAGGCTATTGATTTCTTCAGAAGTGGCAGAGGACTTCGACAAGTCTGCCCTCTTTCACCGCTGCTCTTTATATTGGTAATGGAAGGATTAAGTTTACTTTTGAAATCAAGCATTGATGAAGGGAAGATCACAAGTATAAAGGTGTCTAGATTGCAAAAGATTATCGATATTCTGTTTGCAGATGACGTCTTCATTGTGACTAAGGTTGAGCTCCCTGAATGCACTGAAATTGACAGAATCACGAAAGGGTGAGGATTGGGGTTGGCTCTTAGCGAAAATTTCTAAGAAAATCGTTTTATGGTGTAACCGATGGCTGTCAATGGATGGTAGATATGTACTTATCAAAACAGTGCTGGAAGGCCATCTTATTTACTGGACGTCCTTAGAATCAATTCCTCGTTCTGTTCTTGGCAAGATTAGAAAAATGATGGCACATTTTCTTTGGCATGGCAGTACAGATAAAAATTCTCTTCATCTCTGCAGATGGGACTCTCTTACTAAATCGAAGAAAAATGGAGGCTGGAGGTTTCGTCATCTGCCTCATTTCAACTTGGCGCTAAATGCAAGTAATCTTTGGAGGGTCCTTTGGCAGGAAGGCATATGACATAACGTCATTATGGACAAATATTTCTCAAAAATTACTGTCCTGGATTGGCTCAGATTGGAGTCACAGAAAAATCCCCATGCTTCCAGATTTTGGACAAGACTGTCCAACTCGACTCCGGTCATTTTACAGTGGCTGGCCTGGCAGCCGGGGTCCGACCATCATATTTCTGTTGGCAGAGACAAGATTATAGGGCTCAGGGATAACGCCTTCCTCTCGTCTGAGATTCTCCTTTCCTTGAAATAGCAGGGCGCCACCACGCTTGAACACGCCTCGGCGGGCCAGGATCCGATGTCCCGTATTGAGATCTGGAGGAGTAGCCTTTCTTTTGGATTTTCTGGTGAAATGGCTATGGATTGGGAAACATTTATTTCAAATCTCAGAGGGGCTGGCATACTGCTCCAAAACGTCCCTGACAAACAATTGTGGACTGGAGGCGATTCCTCGAGAATCATTTCAGTGAGGAATCTTTACAAAGCGATTAGTTCCACCGAGAACTTTCCGATCTGGAGTGGTCGGCGATTGAATCTCTGGAAATGGAATATCCAGCTAAAAATAAAAATTTTCATTTGGCTGGCAGTGGACAATAAAATCCTCACTTGGGAATTGTTAAAGAGGAAAGGGTGGGAAGGGTAGCGGATCTGTTTGATGTGCAAGCAAAGTGGGGAAGATATAAACCACTTGTTCTTACATTGCTCCTTCTCTAAATTGGTTTGGCACCTTTTAACACACAAATTACATGTCAAATCGGCCTGGTCAGGAGCTTCCTTCTTTGATTGCTGGGACACATGGACAAAAGATCTCTCTGTCTCAAATAAGCTGGCAGTGATTACCTGCTGGAATATCTGGATCTCAAGAAATAAAACAGTCTTTGAGGATAAACCTTCTTGTGCCTGGGAGGTAGTTTATAGAATACTCAACGCTTTTCAAAGTGAGCCCAGTTCAAAAACTAATCAACTGACTAGACAGAGGCCGATCCAATTGAAGACGGGATTTGCATGTGCACAGTTTGATGGGGCTTCATCAACAGGTGGGAAAAATTGTGGTGCAGGGGGTACATCTTAGATTTTACTCTTCCAAGTTGTTCAGGTGGTTCATCAATTGCGGGGGGAAGGATCAAATACCAAAGCAGAGTTATTGGGTATATGGATTAAGCTCACTCTAGCAAAATATCTGAAAATAAGAAATATTCATGTAATGGGTGATATAAAGGTTATCATTGATTTGCTGAAGCAAAAAGGAAATTTCCATTCGACTACCATCGAACTATGGAAACAAAGAATAATTGAGTTGCTAAAGTCCTTTCAGGAGATTCATTTCCAACATATTTACAGGGACTACAATGTGGAAGCTGATTTACTTTCTGATGATGATGATGATGATTAACGTTCACTAAGACCTAATTGGTCTATCGGACCTTAAGAGGGTAAGTGATTACTTGCGATTCTTTAGAATTTTGTTTCTGTGCTCGAAAAACATTAAGAGAAGGTTTCCAAGATCACCATATTTTTGTTGAGTTAAGAGGTTAGGAAGGTTGGTAGTGTGATCAATATTTTGAAAATGAGATCTAATATGGGTATAGGCTAGACAATCTAAGAAAAAGTGTTTTTCATCTTCAACCTTCTTAGTGTCACAAAGGTAACACACTCTTTCATCCCATGGCTTTTTAGGAATTGACCAACGCCCAGTTTCACTATGGAGCTCGTGAGAATTTGTTCTTATCTTAGCGATGCATATTTTTTCTTTACACTTGGCAAAACAGATAGATAATTTTGATCTTCTAGATTAGGGTTGATTACATCTTTATAATACCTTAATTTTCTTTTTCCCTCTAACTCTTTATCACACCATATTTGTTCCTTAAATTTTGATTTGACATTTTTTTTAATAGTATCTTTATTCTGTAAAATGGTTTCTTCCATTATTCCCCAATAGTTTAGCCAACATTGGGTATCTTTATGCCATCCTCGCTTGAGTCGATGGTGGTTATGACTTGATTTGGAAGCAATTTTAGGTAGCCTCTTGTCTTCCATGTTGTTTAACTTGTTCTTATACATTAGGTATCTAGTCATAGCCATGCTCTCAATAGGGGAGAGGCTAGTTTCTACGAGGAGGATGGGATAGGGCGTATTTCCTTTAATTTCGAGATTATAGGTTATAAAATTCTTTTGTATTTGCTCTATCTTTCTCTGAGATTCATGAGAGATACTACAGCCCCATACTTCACATCCATAAAGAATAACAGGTGTAACAAGAGTCTCAAAGAGGAGTTTCTTCTTATCCCAACTCCAAAGTTCAGCTGATTTACAATTGTTTTCAAGCCCATAATAAACTTTCCATCTTCCAATAATCCTTTTCTCAATGCTATAATTCCAATTAAGCTTGTGGTGAATATCAATTCCAAGATAAAGAGAAAACACATGTTCTTAACCATTAGGCTAAGTCAAAACATCCATTGTCGGAGCCGAGAGGGCGATTACCCTACTATATATGGGATGGAGGGATAACAGGCCCTATTTCTCATATCAATATGTTCTAGTCCTTTATGTTGATATTTTTCGTTCTAGGAACAATGTTCTTTCTCCCTTTTACTTATTTCTCTTGTTATTGGAATTAGAGCTTGATGACCGCTATCAGAGATGGATGATTACATCTTGGTTTTTTATTATGGTTATCAATTCAATCTTTGCCTCTCCTTATATAGAATAAGATTAAGAGTATGAAAAAAAACACTTGTTTGATGTATTAAAAATTATATTTTAATATAATTTTGGAGCGAATTTCTTATTGAAAAAAATTACTTCATGAATTATGCATTATTGTTATGAAGCATAGTAACTTGATGACATGTGATACTCCATCAACTTATTTATTTTAAGTATTTTTTTACATATATTAAAGTACATCACATACATCCTCAACATTAAAATTCATCTTATATCTTATGAATTTATATTTAAAATAAAAGTTGACATGGATTTTTTATATTTCTTTCTTTATAATAATTTGTATTCTTGAAATTGATGATATTGAGACTTGATTACCATTCAAAAGAAATACACAATCAAAATTTCCATTAAAAAAAATAAAAAAATATAAATGATATTTTCTATTAAAACTTGATTTAATGACTTTTATTTATTTTTATATATCTTAATAAGTAATTCTTGAGGTCTGATGATTTTTCACTACCCAAAAAAATGCATATTAATTTTTCTTATAAAATTGAAAGCACATTATTCAAACTTTTTTCTTTTGGGAAAATAATACTAAACTTAAAATATTTTTCAATATCGTAAATATGGAGTTGATACGTTATAGTTTAATGTATTATTTTAAGTTATAAAAGTTTGGAAGTATGAGTTTTTTTTTTAATTTTAATTCATACAATATATATGAATGAAGGATATTCAAAATGACACTATTATATAATTCATAATAGAACAAAAACATAGATTAAATCTATTTATCTGAATGCTATAATTTAATTTACAATTATGTAAAGAAAATTTTGAAAACTATATATCCATAATTATGTAAAAAAAAAAATGAAAATTATGTAATCTCTTTAAATGTAAAAAAAGGTGTGAGCCATGTCCAAAATAAATGTTGTAATAACTTGGAATTACTTGGGGTCTTATTAAGAAAACTTGCAATATGTTTGAATCAACAAGGGCCCACCAAATCTGAGGAAGGACAAACAAAAAGAAAGATAATAAAAATGCAATATACTTATCATAGTATAGTTAGAGAAATATGTGATTTATGTGGGTTTGTTGAGTAATTAAAAAACAAATAATCTTGTGATTTAGCTTTTTAATGTTTTTATATTATTAAGAATGTTATTAAGAAGCTACATAGATAACTCTAGGACCATCATGATCAAGCCATATTCGCCAAGTCGATCATGATGGTATACTAGCAAGCAACTCCCAACAATAAAGCAAAAAAAAACATAAATTCGACATAATTTATTGTTGGAATTTCAAGTGATCTAAGACTCATATTTTTTTATTTCTATTTTCAAAGATTGAAGAAAGTTATATTTACAATGTCATGTGTCGAAGCAAAACATGTGTCAATATTGAGGGAAAGATGTGTTAATATTGTATTGTAAAACTACACATTTCACAAATTTTTAGAATTGTTATATTTATTTATTTATATAAGACAATTAAAGTCAAAGTTATATGTTATCTCATATATATATATATAAATATTTCTTAGCATAAAAAGAGTTTTTTTACTATTTTATGTTTGTATATAAAAATGTGTCGTTTAATATAATAAAAATATTTTTCTTCTAAATTTGTATATATATATGTTTGTTTTGTATAATAAAAAGAAGTGATTAAAATGTTTATTTTTATTGTATTTGTATCACTCTATATATTGTAATTGCAAATTTTAGCGTTTTTTAATATAATACCATTATGATAATTGTTTTATTTCTCTTTTTCTGTGTTTGTATAATTTTTCTCATTCTTTAGTATCATAATTATGAGAAGGGCTATCACCTCTATTTATCTATGTATTGTAGTTGTCTTTCTATGTAGTAAATGAAACAATACCTAATCTTTTTACACTTTTGGGGGGGCATTCATTGTGTAATTTCAATCGATTCTAGATTTTCGTTCATTATAAGGATTCGTTTATGCCAGCATGATAGAAAATTGGTGTCTTAATGATCCACAAATAGATAATTAATTTCTCATATTTTTATCCATCTTTTTCTCTAAAAAATTCAACGATCTTGATCAACTCTTACTTTTCTTAATTTGGTCCCCCCCCAAAATACTATCAGGAATGATTTTCAATTTTCATGGCATTTTAAGGTAATCATGTGCATGGAATGTCAATTGTGACATGTTCATATATTTAAATCATTTGTAGTTTTCCATCCATTGTATTTTATCTGGCTAATGCTAGTGATAAACACAACCCAATATCAAGGGTTTCAGTGCATATTGCACACTTCCTTGAGCTTAGTTGTTAGTTCTAGGTAGCATTTATTTTGCCAAAGTAGATATCATCTTGACATATATTGTCACTTGCTTCGTAAAAAACCACTATTATCATATGTTGAAATAATGTAACTGCAAAGAGTATTCTTATTATTATTGATATATTATTCATGGGATCAATCCCCATTGTGGATTGATCATGTCGGTTATTGTATTAGGACCAAATCCCCTTTTGCGGATTGGTCAACATACAATTGTAATAGGTAGAATAAGAAGTCGGCCCCAACAGTTATTATTGAGACACAAAAATATAATAAAGGTGGGTTTACCCACCCAGAGTGAGAAGTTGGCCCTGCTAGTAAAGACACTTCACACGTGCCAGACTTGTATATATAGAGAGGCCAACACTTCACTTTGAGACACAACTCACTTGCTCATTCTGAGAGGCAAGTTTCGATTTACCAGTTGGAGAGAGAGAGAAGAGTGGCGCATCTTTTGGAGAGGACTTTCTGTATTGGTTTGAGTTATCTCTTGACATTGTATTGGAAATCTATAATAAGGAAGTTTTACTGGATTTTCTTTCCCTAGAGGGTTTCCCAAGATAAATGTTGTGTCTCTTGTGAATGTGTATTTCTCAGTGATCTTGTTCTTATGTTGTTGTTATCTATTGAAATGCAAAGAACTATAATAATGGCATAAACATTAACATGGTATCAGAGCCAACCTAAAGGAAGCATATTTCGCAAGAGAAAAACGTCACTGTTGTCGTACCTGCAAATTAGGGTTTTTCAAAAGTGAATCTTTTCAGCTCCAAAACCACCTAGAAAGTTGTGCCCTCCCCCAAGGATCATTTTGGCACCTTCAACGCACCTTTTCAGTGGCTGGATCTCCCAGAAAGTGAAACCCTAGTTTCACAAAGTACTAGAAGTACCAGAAGTACCAGAGTACCAGAGGTACCAAAAAACCAGAATCACCAGTCCAGAAATCCACAGATCAATTTTGGAAAGGAAAAAGTTGGATTTTCTCAGATCCAAGTACACCAGGCTACTCGCCTCAGCCAAGCGCACCTCCTGGTAAGGTCAAAAATTGATTTTAAGCATTTTCATTTTTGGTCATTTTTCATAGCCCCAAGTACAAGATGTCTGCAAGCACAAAGCTTGTTGAGAAACTAGAAGTCATAGACAACTTTTGTGCCTGGAAGTATAGGATCGGTTTGATCCTTGCAGAGAATGACCTAGCAAGGTTCATCAAAGAAGAAGTGTCGGAACCAGAAGATGTCGTAGAGAAAGAAAAGCATCAAAAGGACTCAGTCAGGGCTCAAAGAATCATTGCATATTCAATCAAAGACCACCTGATCCCTTATGTATCATCCAAGAACACTCTGAAAGAGGTGTTTGATTCTCTAAGAAAATTATACGAAGGAAAGCACATCAACTGAAAGATGAACCTAAGATCTCAATTGAAGAATACGAAGATGTAGAAAGGAGAAACGATTCAAGAATATTTCTCCAGAATATCAGAGATTAAAGAATAGTTAAAAGTGATTGGAGACACCATAGATGAAGACGAATTCGTAATTATGGCCCTAAATGGTCTTACAAGACCTTGGGATGCATTCATTCAAACAATATGTGTCAGAGCCATGAAGATGCAGTTTGATAGCCTATGGGAATAATGCATCCAAGAAGAGACAAAGGTAGCTAACCGTGAAGCACTACTAGCAAGGGATGATGATCAAGTCCTAACTACTCATACAAAAGGAGGAAGGAAGAAACCCTACTTCAAAAGGGAAACTCATAGAGAGCCTCAACCATCAAACAAATTCAATAACAAAAAATCTCATCCAAGGAGATTTCAGAAGAAAGGACAACACAAGGAAAGAGATCTCTCATCCATACAATGCTATCATTGTGATAAGATGGGACACAAGGCGAATTCCTGTCCATTCAGACGAGAAGAATACAAGAGGAAACATAAGAGGCAACATGCCCACATAGTCGAAGATGAAGAGCCACCTACAAAGATGATCAAGGACCATGTCTTGATCTGGGCTCTCTCAGGATCGGTAACACCCGGAGAGAACACATGGCTTATTGATAGTGGTGCATCAAAGAACATGACGGGTAAGAGAAGTACTCTCTCTTGTATTTCAGAAAATAATTTTTCTTAGAAAGTGACACTTGGAGATGATTACCAATATCCCAGCAAGGGAGTGGGAGAATCAAACTACAAACTAGATTCAGAAAACTCAATAAAGATGAAGGACATACTCTATGTACCAAGTTTGAAGAAGAACTTACTTTCCATATCAACTTTAGATAAGAAAGGCTATATAGTTGTCTTTATAGATGGAGAAGTTCTTATGTAGGCTAGAGGAGAAACCATAAATGAAGCAATTGTCATTGGAAATGAAGAAAATGGCTTATATAAGCTAAAGGGTCACCCAAAGACTGCCATGACCCATGCCATTGAAAACTCATGCGAACTTTGGCATAGAAGATTAGCCCACATCAACTACAAGGCGCTACCATACATATGCAAAGCTGTCACAGGCTTACTAGAACTCAAGGTTGATCAAGAAGGCATATGCAATGGATGTGCGCAAGGGAAGAATATCAAGAACCCTTTTCCAAAGAGGGACAACAAAGCAGAAGGAGTATTGGAACTCATTCATTCATATGTGTGTGGCCCAATGCCATCATCCTCCATTAGTGGGTATGTATACTATGTATCATTCATTGATGACTATTCTCGCAAGACCTGGATATATTTCTTGAAATCTAAAGATGAAGTATTCAACAAGTTCAAGGAATTCAAAGCC
>ML793002.1:33442-48763 GCA_009831015.1 Picea engelmannii
TGGGAAATAGTTCCCAGACCAAAAAGTAAGGATGTGGTATCATCAAAATGGCTCTTCAAAATAAAACATGCTACTGATGGAAGTATTGAGAAATATAAAGCAAGATTTGTCGCTCGTGGCTTTTCCCAGAAAGAAGGCATTGAATATGAAGTGACATTCACTCCTATAGCCAGATACACTTCGATTAGAACCATCATAGCTCTTGCAGCTAAGATGAAATGGAAGTTGCACCAGATGGATGTGAAGACAGCCTTCCTGAATGGTGTTATCGAAGAGGAACTGTATATAGAGAAACCCCAAGGATTTGAGGTTGAAGACAGGAAGTCTCATGTCTGCAGATTAAAGAAAGCCTTATATGGATTGAAGCAAGCTCCTAGAGTTTGGTATGGCCATATAGACATTTTCTTGACAAGCTTGGTCTTTACCAAGAGTAAAGTTGATTCAAATCTCTACTTCAAAATTATGAACGATGAGCCAGTAATATTATTGTTGTATGTGGATGACTTATTCTTAACTGGAGAAGAAAAGATCATCATTGAATGTAAGAAGAGACTCGCTTCATAATTTGAGATGAAAGACCTCGGCCTAATGAACTATTCCCTAGGTCTTGAGGTATGACAGAGTCCAGAGAGGATCTTCCTTAACCAAGGGAAGTACACAGTCGAAATCCTGAAGAGATTCGACATGTTGGAATGCAAGCCCATGAATACACCCATGGAAGCGAAACTGAAGCTACTGGTTGATACTTCATCAGACTTGATAGATGCCACACTGTATAGACAGATTATTGGATCACTGATGTACCTGATGAACACTAGACCAGAAATTTGTTTTGCAGTGAACACCTTGAGTCAGTTTCTGGTAGAACCCAGACATGTTCACCTAGTGGCTGCAAAACATGTGATGAGGTACCTTAAAGGTACATTAGATTGTGGTCTCAGTTATGACGAAGATCATAATTTCACATTGAGTGGATACACTGATTCAGATTGGGCATGAAGCGTTGCTGATAGAAAAAGCACTTCCGGATGTTGTTTCAGTTTGGGATCAGCCATGATCTCGTGGTAGAGTAGGAAGCAATCCAATAATGCTCTCAGCACAGCGGAAGCAGAGTACATTGCCGCATGTTCTGCTAGTTGCGAAGCTATATGGCTTCGAAATTTGCTGACCGATCTATTTGACCTAGAAATGGAAGCAACCACGATCCTATGTGACAAACAGAGCTGCATAAAGATGACAGAGAATCCTGTATTCCATGACAGCTCGAAGCACATAGAGATTCACTATCATTACATCTGTGACATGGTGCAGAGAGGAGCCTTGAAGCTCCTGTATGTTAGCATGAATGAATAGGTTGCTGATGTGTTGACCAAACCTCTATCTCATGTAAAGTTTGAAAACTTTCGAGATAAGCTTGGTATAGTCCGAAAGGACCCTCCCTGAAAGGGGGAGTATATGTGTTCCTTTCTTCTGACCTCGTTGTTAGACGTAAATCAAGATGACTCCTTGCTTCTGACCTCGCTGTTAGACGTAAAGCAAGATGATGTGTGTGTTCCTTGCTTCCGACCTCGCTGTTAGATGTAAATCAAGATGACTCCTTGCTTCTGACCTAGTTGTTAGACATAAAGCAAGATGATGTGTTCCTTGCTTCTGACCTCGCTGTTAGACGTAAAGAAAGATGACTCCTTGCTTATGACCTCACTGCTAGACGTAAATAAAGATGACTCCTTGCTTCTGACCTCGCTATTAGACGTAAAGCAAGATGATGTGTGTGTTCCTTGCTTCTGACCTCGTTGTTTGACGTAAAGCAAGATGACACCTTGCTTCTGACCTAGTTGTTAGATGTAAAGCAAGATGTGACTTACACTGAGCTACCAGCTTAACATCTATGACATAGAGCCAGTTTAGTACTATGATGGGCCAACCTAGTGTTGTGATGAGGTATCACTTTATACTGATACATATTGATGCAGATGATGATGGCATTCTTTCGAGAATGACGATGTTGTCGATGAAGAAAACTTCTGATGACTTATAGATATGCCAGCCAATGTTCCAAGATGATATTGACGATACTGTCCTCCTGATGCCACTGATGATGCAGATCTCTCTCGCCTGATGCTATTGAAGAATACCCTTCTTGTTAAGGGGGAGTGTTGAAATAATGTAACTGCAAAGAGTGTTCTTATTATTATTGATATATTATTCATGGGATCAATCCCCATTGTGGATTGATCATGTCGGTTATTGTATTAGGACCAAATCCCCTTTTGCGGATTGGTCAACAGACAATTGTAATAGGTAGAATAAGAAGTCGGCCCCATCAGTTATTATTGAGACCCATAAATACAATAAAGGTGGGTTTACCCAACTAGAGTGAGAAGTCGGCCCTGCCAGTAAAGACACTTCACACGTGCCAGACTTGTATATATAGAGAGGCCAATGCCTCACTTTGACACACAACTCACTTGCTCATTCTGAGAGGCAAGTTTCGATTTACCAGTTGGAGAGAGAGAAAAGAGTGGCACATATTTTGGAGAGGACTTTCTGTATTGGTTTGAGTTATCTCTTGACATTGTATTGGCAATCTATAATAAGGAAGTTTTACTGGGTTTTCTTCCCCTAGAGGGTTTCCCAGGATAAATGATGTGTCTCTTGTGAATGTGTATTTCTCAGTGATCTTGTTCTTATGTTGTTGTTATCTATTGAAATGCAAAGAACTATAATAATGGCATAAACATTAACATCATATAGCTTGAACTAGATTTTTGTAATACATTGCCAATGTCCATTGATATGGTCTCTGTGTCATTTAAAGAATAGTAATTTATTAAAAAATGTTATTGTAGGGATGCCTATACCTTTTTCAAAAATATATCATTTAGAGATCCATCATTAGTGCTCATATGCATCATCAAGGTAAGATATCTCTTGGGTTTTAAGTTGATATCTTTGGATTCTCAATATCTATTGTTAAGCCCTAGGAAAATCCCCATGTTAAGTATAAAACTCATTATTAAGCCCTAGATATTGAATTATTACATTTCTAGTGTTATATTAGTAGGTAGGCTAGAAACCTTCATTATACCCTTTCATTATAATTGTACCCTTTGTCTCCTATATATACCAAGGAGACCTATTATTAAGGGCATATTCTCTCGTCTTGTACCTTGAATATTGTAAAAGGAGGTTTCCCCTTTTAAGTAGACTATTATTCATTAAATTTTTAACATTCTTAAGGCATTGGTTCATAACATTTGGTATCAGAGTAGGGGAGGCAGGTGCGAGGGGGGTTCTCTACGAGCTCGGAGGAAAAATAATTTTGGACTACTACTGGAATCTCAGGAACGACACCAACAATAAAGCAGAGGCATATACACTTCTTAAAGGATTCCAACTAGTAAAGAAACAACAAATCCTCAGCCTGAATGTAGTAGGCGACTCAAAGACAATCATAAGGTTGATGATCTAGGGATAAAAGCCAAAAAATTTGAGCCTAAAAAGGATTATAGATATAATTCGTGTAACCATGAGGGCCTTAAAGCCCAACTTCTTACACATTTTGAGAGAAAATAACGCGGAAGTGGAAAAAATGGCGAACGAGGCCATAGGGAGACCTTTTGGAACCTTAAGGGTAGAGGGTAAAGAAGGTCTAGACCCCCTTGTTTAATACTACCTCATATGATCAGTAGCTATCGTGTAATGGCCACGAGAGGGTACACTTGGAGCTCCAGTGTGAGTCATGATCGGTGGAGGCAACAGTTAACAGGTGAAAAGATAGGGCCTCTTTGGCCAAGTACAAATTGTGTTAACGAGATCTAGTATGACGATCCCATTATGGCGTGGGGTGGTATGATTATCTGTTTAGCTGAGTTTGTGGGTAAGCGAAGGTCGAAGGCTATGATGCAGATGGGTCAAGCGTGAAATAGATCTAAAGTGAAGTGGAATCATCTGGCTGATGATGGATCTAGTCTTGGGATTGAAGATGTGAAGGGCCCAAGTACAACTCCCCAGGCATAGGTTGTGATTCATCTGTTTGACATGATTTTAGTTTTGAATGTCACGTGAGGTGAATTATATCAACATTTTTGAGCAGCGTCTTTGCTGGGGAGAATTTTCTTTAAGTCTATGCCAATCCATTTGCATCCCGTGCTCTCCCTGGTCCACATTGTCTGTTCAAAGTTGTTTGTGCCTCAGAGTTTTTGGGAAACCCCTTTGTTTCCTTTGCCTCATCCCTTGCCTCGCCCATCGCTTACTCTTTGCCTCGCTCGGATCCTCGCTTGGCAACCATTGTTGGGACCTGCTTCTTCCACTTCCAGACTATTAGAACTCAAGAAACCCATCTCTTTGCAGAATTGTGCCCCTCTCGATAGTATAGATAATAGATAGAAGAACCACAATGGGCCAAGGACCGTGAATTTGCAGGGAGTCAAGGGACTACTCGTTGGACTGGACCGACCGGACCTTGAGATAGAGTGTGCAGGGTGTCACAGGCTGCGAATCCACATGGGAGCACTTAACTCTACATTAACCTTCGAGATTGAGACCCTCTCTCAGCACATGCATCTAATTGAGAGATTGCAAGATGAAATATTTTCTCAAAGGAGCCAAATTGAAGAGCAACGTAGCAGTTTGAAGATTATGCAAAGCAGAATGGACCATATGGAAAGAAGTCATCAACATCCCAGTTCTCCAGCAAGAACCCAGGTAGCTTCTAAGAATGTACCTTCAGCCACAATAAATCAAATCCCGGATCTCAACGAGTCCTTTCCAAATCCAATCTGGGAGAACCATGGGCAATCAAAGATAAAAAAGGAACCGGGTAGCTAAATTTAAAAAAAAAAATCAAGTGTCATGTTTTGTTTTACGTTATATATAAATAGAGTCTTCTATATATTGTTTTCTTCGAGATACAATAATTATGATATAACTAGGGAAGGTAGAAACTCAATGGACACAAATTTTGTATTATAAATTCCAAACTTCAAAGATTCTATCTCTCGAAGGTCATTCATGACCCCTTTTTTTGTACTACAATGGATATATCCACACTTTTTAATACAAATTTTTCCATTTCTTGTTAAAAAAAACATTTGGTATCAGAGAATCTATCCTAGGGTTTTGTTTCTTCAAGTGAGTCATCTTGGTAATTTCGTTGTAACATTATTTTTGGGACTCTTTATATAGCGAAATTTGGAGGATACTTAGGAGAAATATCAAAGTATGTATGGTAAAAATTCCAGGTTCTGAACCATTACAGTTTTGGAGATATAGTCTATGGAAGATAATGTTTTTGAATCATCCTCAAATCAGTTTTAAAGGAGTCATCTTGGGATTTTTAGTATAATTTTTTTATGGGAAGTTTCAGATAGTTAAACTTTTTGGAGTTAAGGAGAAGTATCATAGTACAAGTGGTCAACATTTTAGGTTTTGGTTCTCTATACTTTTAGAGATATAGTCCATAGAAGACCTTTGTGACTAATCTGGAAATCAATTATCTTGGCGTTTTCATTGTAATGTTTTTCCAATGAATTTTCAAACTCTAAAATGCTTAGAATACTGAGTTGACATAATGAAATACATGTGAAAAAAGTTTCATATTTTGACTCATTATTCTTTATGATATATTGCTTGTGGAAGTTAGGGTTTTTACACAAGTTATTTTTTGGTGATTTAAAGAGCTTTCTACGTGGTTAGGAAGCTCATTTTTATTTTATTTTTAGACACGTGTTCTATCATATTTAAATAACATAGGATATGTTGTTAAGTGGGTAAAACTTGTTGATGTGCTTTCACCCTTCAAATAGAGACCAAAATTTGGTTGAACTTGGAAAGTTTCAAATAATCTTCAATTGTTGATCTTGAATACCCAACAAGTTTCCAATCAGCTTGAATTCTCTAGTTCTTCATCATGAAAGGATAACATAGATGGTTTCTCTTTGAAACAAAAGAGAAAAAAATAAAATATATTAAAAGAAGGAAATTGCTTATGTCTATCTTCTCACTAAATATCCCTATGTCTCAACTATGTTCAACACTTCACATAATCTAAAACAAAGGTCATATGCCCAAGATATGTCATTTTTTCCCACATTCTTCTGCCACATACTTAACCATTTTTCATTTTTCTTATCCTCCACTCTTCATACTTAGTCATTTTTTCTCATTTTTCTTCCTCTTTCCTTGCTCTATACTTCCTCTCTACTCCCCATACTCCATACTTAGGCATTTTCCCAATCTTCCACACCATTTCCATACTTAGCCCATTTCCATTTTCATTATCCACTTAGTTAATTTTCATAATACCCACCACTTAATCATTTCTATAATTTCTATGTTCATTTTCATAATTCATTTCCATTTTCCATTTCCACTTATTCATTTTCATTATTATTTTCATAATTCATTTCCATTTTTCATTTCCAATTAATCATTTTCATTATTTCTACATTCATTTTTCATTTCCATCTTCCATTTTCATACTTACTTGATTTACCTCCCCAACACTTAGTCATTTTTCATGACTTACCACGTTTTACTCATTTTTACACTAAGTATTCCATTGCAGATGTAGGACAAACACCTTCTCCACTTACCTTTTCCCCTCATGCTTGTGTCTCTCAATCCTGCAACACTCAATTTTCACTTCCCACTTCCGCATTACCCAAATTTCACCTTTCATGACTTGGTCATTTTATTGAGTTTTACACTTGGTTTTTATTGAGTCCTATACTTAGTTGATTTTTTATCTTTGAATGTGGATGTAGGAGACCCTCCTTCAAGCCCTCCTCTCCATTACCTTTTTCCCTTGTGCCCATGTCCAACAACTCGTATCCATATCTCATACTTAGTCATTTTTACCTTTTATCTCCTCACCTACCTCCTTTACCTTCGCATTCCCATAACTCCACAAACACTTCATTTAATTTTTGTTTTTTTAATATTATTTATTATCCTAAGTTTCTTCCTCCTTTTCATGGCCTAACATATTGAGACACATGGCAATGATGTGGACCTATCATATGCAGACACGTGAAAACGAGGTGGACCTACCATATGTGGACATGTGGAAATGAGGTGGAACTACCCCCGGGTGACAGATGGATGGAGAGAGATGACTAGATAGTGACTTGGCATGATGACTGGGTGATGATGTGGCGGTCAAAAGATACTTTGTGCATAAGCTACATGGAATCCTATGGCTTTCTCTACTTCAATCATAAATAACATGGACATGAATTTTGTTTATAAAGAAGTCATGAGAACCCTCCCACAATGCACGTGGGATAAAGAAAACTGGATTTGCAAATCAAAGGCCCATATTTCATGAGGACAGATCAATGATGGTTGAATCTCCATCTTCTGGAGCTGATAAATTTTGATCTCAACCTCTGAATTGAGAAAAAGAGAGCTCGTCGGAAAGGTAAAGAGATGAAGAAAACATTGGAAGTGGTTTAAATGGATGGAATATCAATTATTAGGCCCTAAAAATTAAAGTACAGTCAAAACTATTTTTGGGCTTGGAAATGAGTTATTTTTGGAAAATCATTTATTTAAAGAAACTTATAAACTTCCAAGGTGGGTTCCAGATGGTGGCACGAACATCAGAGTTCAAATTTAAAAAATGACACATGAAACCCTAACTGAAAAGAAGTTTCAAGAAGATGAAAACAAGACCATAAAAGAATATGTAAGAGGCATTTAAAGGATTTGAAATTTCCATCATAGTAATTCGAGTAGTCACCTTATTCTTTCCTTAGTCAATTGTCATTTTTCTTTTTCTGTTCCTAGAATATGTGAAACCTAAGGATGAACCTTGATTGTTTCTCTTTTGTCTTCCAAGTCTCTCTTTCATTTTATGGTCCGCGGGAACCCCATCCCAGTCCTCTTTGAAGGAAAAATGCAATTTACTTTAATTGTAACCCTATATATTATTGTTTATTTTACAAAGACTATATTGTTTTTTTAGGTTATTAGAGAACTAATTCGGGACATAACATCATTGATTTCTCAAGACTTTGAATTTAAGCATGAGATTTCAAATGTGTGTCTATCAAAATCTTTACTGCATCTAATGAAATGATCATTTAGAGTTCTCTGTCATATGTGGTCCATACTTTCCTTTCCTTTTTTGAATATTGCGTCTTTCTTTGATGAATGTTGTGATGGAAATGTCATTTTATGATAATGAATACTTTGTTGGTTTATAAATCTTGTAATATAGTGTAAATGTTTGCTTTCTATAAGATACCTGGTCCTCTCTTAGGTATTCTTTACATGTGAATATTTGTTTCAAGAATAAGCCCGGTCCTCTCTCAGGCCTCTTTTACATTCTTGTATATTATTTACATATAGAGGAGTACCACCTCTTTAAAAAGGAAAGGGGATTTATCCTTGTGATATTGTCTTAAAGAACGTAAAACAGTTTTTTAGATCAACATTTTTGGTGACTCCACTGGGGAACGATTCATTTTCAATAATTTGATACTTTTTAGGATCAAATATTATTGGAAAAATAGAAGTTGTCTAGTCAAGTCTTGGAAAAATATTTGGTAGATTGTCTTAAGATGAACTGGGTTTTTGAAAACCTTGTTCAAGGAGCATCAAATGGCCTTGAATACATGTTATTGAAGTTTCAAGCACAATTCAGTTATGACAACTTATACAAAACCAAAGAACCATCCAAGATTTGGGAGGATGAGCTTCTTGGCGAATCCATCATTAAAAATCCATATTTTGAAAAAACATGCCATGGCGATTCCACCAATAAGATTCCAGAATTTCAAGAAGATCTGTATATGATGACTCCTTCGAGGAGTTTCTTTCATGTTGTGATGATATTTTACCTTACCCATCAATCCCAACAAAATTTGTTCAACTTACAATGAAGGGAGAAGGTACCCAAAGAAAGAAACGATTGCATAGAGGTCCACTGAATTTGCAAGGAGAAGTTCATCCCTTGCCAAATATTTCCATGGAAATGTTTCCCATGTTCTTCAGAAATACTTCTGAGGATGTAGAGAAGAATTTGGTTAACTTTGATAGTGTTTGTAATATTTATAATGTGGTTGTAGATGATTTTCCATGCCGACTATTTATCTTAACTCTAAAAGGAAATGCTAGTGAATGGTTTTATTCATTGCTACCCGGAACCATCACTAGTTGGGATGTATTAGAAAATTATTTGTCGATAAATATTTCCCAAATAAAGATCCATATTCTCTTTTCTTGAAGTTGGTTGAAATCAAGATGAATGAGGAAGAGACAATCAAATATTTCACTTTCATATTTGTGAAAGTCCTTCATGAGATTCCTCAAAAATTGTTTCCAAATGATGTAATCATTTTTAGTTGTTATGAAAATTCCTTGCCTGTGAATCTGATATTTTTATTGAAGCAAGAGGGAAAGTGTAGCTAGAAAGAGTTAATGCAGTGAGCTTAAGTCATTGAAATAAATATTCATGAAACTGGTGCTAGTCTCTTAAGTTTCCCAATATTGTTCCAAGACAATGGAGGAAAGGATTTAGAAGAAAAAATTGATGAAAGATGTGAATTTTTTTTTACATCAAATTTTGTTCCTAAAACTGAAAGTTAGAACCTTGATGTTTCAATTCAAGAAGAATATTATTTTCCACATGCTCCATGGGAGTGAAATTTTGACCTCTCGTGTGATCAATTTGAGTAATGATCACAATGACTTTAAGCATGGATTTGATAAACCTCCACTAGATGCACATGAATATTTCATTCAATATGGTCATAGTGAAAACCTTGTAGTGGGTTCTCAATGTACACAACCAAATTATATAAAGATGAAAGGGGGATTTCTAGATTGGATGAACAAAAGTAATGTTGATAATCATCACTTTATATCAAACTTTCAAGATGTTGATTGCTTGCTAGGAGCATAATTTAATGAAGAAAAGATCTTCCAAGCATCAAAAGAAGAAGGGCATTTGCAACCATAGGTTCCATGGGTGGAATATTTTATTTATGAAGACAATGAGATTGTTGGTGAACAACAAAATATATTCCTTTAGTTCTCCACAAATGTTCAACAACAATTTATCTTTGCAAACCCACAATGGAAACATGGTCATTGTATGATGAAAGAATATCTCCAGAACATGGCCAATGAAAAAGCACTCTCAATCAAGGATGGGAGTAATAAGATTAAAAAGTTATGTACATGGCTACTTTGGAAGTCTACTTACACTCGAAAGTAACCATTCTCTCCAAGTAGCTTAGGATAGGTAGATTTTTTTTTCTCATGTATATAATTTTTTCGTTCAGTAAAGTTTTCTTAATAAGCATTTGTTGGATCAAGATAATGGTATGGGGATGACTCCATAGCCCAATGGATAAAAGAATCTAGTCTTGGTATGATGGGTCCTCAACAACTCACACAGGGTCATTGTCCCACAGTTGGAGCCAGATGTTGATGTGTTTTCACCCATCAAATAGAGACCAATTGTTTTTTGGTCGAACTTGGAAAGTTCCAAATAATCTTCAATTGTTGATCATGAAGACCCAACACGTTTCCAATTGTCTTTAGTTCTCTAGTTTTTCATCATGAAAGGCTAACAAATATGGGTTCTCTTTAAAACAAAAAGAAAAGAAAAAAATATACTAAAAGAAGGAAATCACTTATGTCTATCTTCTCACTAAATAGCCCTATGTCTCAGCTCCATTAATCACTTCAAAGAATTTAAAACAAAGGTCATATGCCCAAGATATTTCATTTTTCTCTCACATTATGTTGCCCCATACTTAGCCATTTTTCTTTTTCCTTATCCTCCACTCTCAATACTTAGTCATTTTTTCTTATTTTCCTTCCTCTTTCCTTGCTCTATACTTCCTTCCTCTCTTTTTGTTCCTCTCTACTCCCCATACTCCATACCTAGGAATTTTTCCATTCTTCCACATCATTTCCATTTTCATTATCCACTTATTTAATTTTCATAATACTCACCACTTGGTCATTTCCATAATTTCTACATTCATTTTCATAATTCATTTCCATGTTCATCTTCATAATTCATTTCCATTTTTCATTTTCATTATTATTTTCATAATTCATTTCCATTTTCCATTTCCACTTATTCATTTTCATTATTTTTACATTCATTTTTCATTTCCATCTTCCATTTTCATACTTACTTGATTTACCTCCCCAACACTTAGTCATTTTTCATGACTTACTACGTTTTACTCCTTTTTACATTAAGTATTCCATTGCGGATGAGAGATAGTCGCCTCATCCACTTAGATTTTTCCCTCATGCCTGTGTCCCGCAACCCGCAATCCTAGAACACTCAATTTTCACTTCCCACTTTTGCATTACCCAAATTGCACCCTTCATGACTTAGTAATTTTACTGAGTTTTACACTTGGTTTTTACTAAGTCCTATACTTAGTTTATTTTTTATATTTGAATGTGGATTCGGGAGACCCTCCTTCACCCATCCCTTGGCCTCTAACCAACATGACATATCACCCACATGACTTATCACCCGCATGACTTATCTTATTTTGTTACTCACTTTTATACTTAGCCAATTCTTTGAATGTGAATGTGGGACAACCCTCCTCTCCATTACCTTTTTCCCTCGTGCATGTGTCCCGCAACCAACATCCATATCTCATACTTAGTCATTTTTATCAAGTTTTATCTCCTCACCTACGTCCTTTACCTTTTCATTCTCATAACTCCACAAACACTTCATTTATTTATTTTTAATATTATTTCTTATCGGAAGTTTCTTTCCCCTTTTAGTGGACCTACCATATTGGGACATGTGGTAGTGACGTGGAACTATCATATGTGGACACGTGGCAGTGAGGTGGACCTAACCGTGGGTGACACATGGATGGACAAAGATGACTGGACAATGACATGGCATGATGACCGGGTGGTGATGTGGCAATCAAAAGATACTTTGTGCACAAGCTACACAGAATCTTATGGCTTTCTCTACTTCATTCAAAAATAACATGGAGATTAAATTTATTTATAAATAAGTCATGAGAACCCTCCTACAATGCATGTGGGATAAATAAAGTCGAATTTTCAAATCAAAGGCCCATTTTTACGAGGACAAATCAACGATGATTGAGCCTCCATCTTCCGGAGCTCATAAATTTTGATCCTGACGTCTGATTTGAGAAAATGAGAGCTCATCGAAAAGGTAAAGAGATGAAGAGCACAATGGAATTGGTTTCAATGGATTAAATATTATTTATCATACCCTAAAAATTAATTACAATCGGGACTAGTTTTGGGCTTGGAAACAATTTAGTTTTGGAAAATCATTTATTTAAAGAAACTTATATACTTCCAAGGTGGCACAAATATCAGAGTTCAAATTTACAAAAGGACCATAAAACCATAACTTAAAAGAAGTTTCAATAATATGAAAAGAAGACTATAAAAGAAGATGCAAAATGCAATCAAAGGGTTCAAAATTTCAATCACAGTAAGTTGAGTAGTCACCTTGTTCTTTCCTTCACCATTTTTCTTCCTCATTCGATTGTCATTTTTCTTTTTTTCTTCCCAAAATCTTTGAAACCTAAGGTTGACGCTTGACTATTTCTCTTTTTTCTTCCGGGTCTCTCTTTCATTTTATGGTTTTCAATAGCCCCATCTCAGTCCCGTTTGAAGGACAAATGCAATTTACTTAATTGTAACCCCATATATTATTGTTTATTTTACAAATACTCTATTGTTTTTTGAGGTTCCCAGAGAACTAATTTGGGACATAACATCATTGATTTCTCAAGAATTTGAATTTAAGCATGAGATTTCAAATGTGTGTCTATCAAAATCTTTATTGCATCGAATGAAATGATCATTTAGAGTTCTCTACCATATGTGGTCCATACTTTCATTTCCTTTGTTGAGTATTATGTCTTACTTTGATGAATGTTGTGATGGAAATGTCGTTCTATGATAAAGAATACTATGTTGGTTTATAAATCTTGTAATATAGTGTAAATATTTTATTTATGTAAGATTCTTAGTCTTGTCTCAGGTATTCTTTACATGTGAATATTTGTTTCAATAATAAGTATGGTCCTCTCTTAGGCCTCTTTTACATTCTTGTACATTATTTATATATAGAGGAGTACCACCTCTTTAAAAACACAGGGGGATTTTTCCTCGTGATGTTATCTTAAAGACCATAAAACAATCTTTTAGATCAACAAAATTGTGGTTGGGGAAGAATACATGTAGGAAATACACATGGTTTCACGTGGTTGGAAACACATTCTTTCACTTGGTTGGAAACCCCCTTGTAACCCTTGTCGGTACCCCTTTGAGTAGTACCGCATTAGAAAATACGTGTAGACAAAAACTCACTTCCACATACCTTTGGGTATATAACAAGTCCCCTAGTTATACCTAAAACCAACCTTAGATAAGATATTTGACCATCTTGTTGCTATAGTATACCGAGAACAACACTCGGGGAGACCACTCTCTAATACCTGGGTAGTCGAGTAGTACGACTAAGAGCATGGTTGAGCCTCCTTAGTTCATGCCCTAAGATATTGGTCTGAGTAATATTGTTGGACCCCACACATATATAAGAGAGCTATAACACTTGATACTCCCTTATCCCCGGGACCTTGTAAAAAAAATTTAGTGAGTTCACTCCTAAAGGATAACCATAATTTTTTATAAAGAGGAAATAGAGGAGCATTATTTTTTTCCCATATGGAAAAGGTTTCTACAAGAAATACTACTAGTACTCATAAAAA
The DNA here is from genome assembly GCA_009831015.1 of Picea engelmannii. Lineage (NCBI taxonomy): Eukaryota > Viridiplantae > Streptophyta > Pinopsida > Pinales > Pinaceae > Picea > Picea engelmannii. Next base: position 47,203 of record ML793002.1, read on the forward strand.
CTCAAGCATGACTTATGAAGAAAGTGTTCAGACTTCAAAAATAGGCTAATCTAATTAAAGAACCAAGTTGATGCAATGAGTGGTAGTATGTTGAAACAAATGGATTTAACACATTATCAAGAATACCTTAAAATGGAAATGGAAGATCAAATGAAAACAAAGATGGATGAAAATAAGGAAGAATTACAAAAATCAAAATAAAATGAAAAAATCCATGAAGTCCATAGAATCCATGTTCTTACAGAGGATCCGTAAAAGGGATATGGAGATCCAAGGAAATCATGAAAATAAGGAGAAAAATTGTGTTGAGACTCAATCACATATGTGGAGTATCTTATCACAATTGGAGAGAACACATATTGAATTTTAGAATCATTCATCACTCTAAGATCCACATCATCAGAGCTTCAATTCAACACTAAGGAAACACTTCATTCCAAAGATCGATATGAGGAGGTTTGATGGTAAAGATCCTATAACATGGATATTATAGATGGAGCAATGCTTTGATCTACACCAAGTGTCAAGCTTGCAAAAAGAAACTATTGCATCATTGTATTTAGAAAATGATCAATTTGTTTGGTATCAATGCCTTTGTGAAAGAAAGTAAGATTATATTATCTCTTGGCCCATTTTTACGGATGGATTGATAGCACATTATGGGGATATTAAGAGAAATACATTTTTTAGTCAATTGATCAATCTTCAACAAAAAGGTCCAATTATAGAGCACATTCAACAATTCCAAAAGCTCAGTCTCATGGTAAAGAACATTCCAGAGGATAATTTGTTAGATCTCTTTATGGGAACTTTAAAGGAGAACATTCAACATGAGGTATGTCTCTTTGAACCTAAATCCCTAGAGTAATATTTTAGTATGGCAAGAAAAGTGGAAAACGGAAATATGGCTAATAGAAGGGTTCCCACTAACAACTATAAAGAGCATCATATTCCCTCTCCTAACCTCACTCGTCCGACAAGTTTGAAACCTTAGCAAATGGATGAAAGAAGAGCAAAGAGAACATGTTTCAATTGTGACAACAAGTACAGTAACGGGCTTAAATGTGGTGAGAATAAATTATTCTACATAGAATATGAAGAGGAAGAAGATCAAGAATTGGAACCATCACAAGATCTAGATCTAGAAGAGACTACTCCAACAATATATTGGCATGCGTTGGTCGACATCATTACTCCACAAACCCGAAGATAGAAGGACATATCAAAAATAAAAAGGTAATAGTGTTTATGGATTCTACTGGTACCCATAACTTCAACAATTAAAAATTAGCAAAAAGTCTCAATTGCTCTGCATTTCCAACACCATAGTTTCAAGTAATGATTGTAGATGGAGATGCCATAAATTGTTTAGGGAAGTGGCATAGTATTAATCTAAATTTGGGGGAGTATTTATTGGATAGTCCCATGATTTCCATCCAAATGGGTGGTTTCGATGTTGTATTAGGGGTCCAATGGTTACAATCATTGGCAACAATGGCCCTTAATTTTCAAGATCTTTTTATAATATTTTCCTCGGAAGGAAAGGAAATTGAGTTTAGAG
>ML793002.1:76260-95177 GCA_009831015.1 Picea engelmannii
AAACACGTATTATCATATTAGTGAGAAGCACTAATTGATTTGAGTGAGATTTGAAGTGAGCACAAATTCATCTAAATTACTGAATTGAAGTGAGTAGTGAAGTGAGGAGCATCTAACTTAGAAGTGCAATTTGAATTTTTTTCTTATTTTTCATATATTTAGTTGTCTAAACCTATTAATTATAATAGTAATTTTTCTTGAATTTCCATGCATTGAGTTGTTCAATCTTATTAATCACAATAATAATTACAACTTGATGATTTGAGAGGAACAATTTGTTTTATTTTTAATTTCAATGTTTTGTTACAAATGATATAGAGAGAAAGAAATAGTCCAACATAAGATTTGTTTCTTATAAATGAATTAGTAATAATAATCGAACAATGATTACCAATTGTACACCATAATCCATAAAAAAGTTGATAGCACAATGAGGATCAATACTTACCTTTTTTTTTCCAAAAAAATAGGTAGCACATTACACAAAACACATAAAATAATGGATATCTCCTTTTTCTCGAACAACTAAATCGAGGTAATCTTTATACAAAGTATTTCCATACCTTGAATGTCTAGTTAAATGTTTGAAAATCTATGCCTAGGATTTCATGGAGTCACTATGAAAGTGCATTGCAATACATTGAAAATCTATCCATGCTATAAGGAATCCATATCAAACTAATTACATCTAATACTCAACTCCACTTAATGAAAATATGGATTATTATCGTGGATACATATAAGTAATATGTTATTCCACAACTAAGGCCACTTTTTTCCATGAAGAATGGATTCATGCATGAGGACAAGAATCGTGTAAATGTCCTAGAAGACGACATATATGGCACCAGAATGTTGTATTATCATAATACAAATCCTGATTGCATTTAATTTTTTTCCATTTGAGAATCATTTTGTCTAAAATAATCTTATTAAGGTTAATCTCAACAAAAAGTCTAGTATATGTGTATAGTCCACCTATAGCTCTCCTAAAATCTATTTTTATATAACTACCCAAAGTATTCTTAATCATCCTCCATAACTGAGATATGCCACAAATGTAAGGGAAAATCACCATGAAAAACCCAAACTAACATACTAGTAATAGACATGGAGCTTGGATCAAATTCTAGGAATGAAATAGTTATAAATAGTCTCATGCTTCCCAAAACCAAAGACCCTCTAAAAATTTCTTATAATCAACATAATAAAAAAATTGAAATACAAAAAAGCTTGTGGAAAAGAGAGAGGTCTCATAATTCTTTGTCCAAGTAAAATGCATCCACGTGTTCAAATCCAATGAAGGACGCCAATAATCATTAAATCTGCAGATAATATTAGATGATCCAATGAAGGATGCCAATAATCATTAAATCTACAGCTAATAATATATGATTCTTAGTTTTGATGAAGTTGTGTGATCTTTGAGAGTGTGATCTCCACCCATTGGTCTAGGTAGAGTGAATCCATAGGTACAAATCCAATGAATGATGTCAATAACCATTAAATTTGTAGACAATAGTATATGATTCATAGTTTTGATGAAGTTATGTGATCTTTGGCACTATGATCTCCACCAAGTGCATATCTTCCACTATCAAATTTATTTACTTTTTAGAATATTGAATAGAACGATTTATCATTTGTGGTTGATTTTGTTTTGAGATGGAATTATACATCTCCCCATATAGTGCCTTGCAATACATTTAGTATCTCACAATTTGGTGCTTAAAAAAACCATATATTAAAAAAATAATAAGAATACAATCAATATTATGTGTAGGTTGGATATTTAAAAAATAAAATGAATACAATACACATATATAACACCATTGTCTTCATAATAATTCCTTTGTCCACATCTATCTTCTTCATTGTTTTCTTCTCTTGCCATTTAATGAAAGCATCTCAAAGTTCTTTACATTGCTTAGTAAATGTTTGGTAATTTTATTTGGACTATATATTGAATAAACCTCAAAGGAGAATTGTAAGTCCCTCTTTAATGAAATAGTTTTACTCAGTTGATCTAGGTAGATATTGGTGGAAACCCACTTGTTCCACTAATTTAGAATGGTTGCACATCTTAGCAGTTTTTCTATGGTTTTTTTGGGTCCCAAACTTCTGGGGTCTTTTTGAGGCCCTAAACAACGTATTTTGTCCCACCAGTGCTTAATATGTAGCCAAGGGCACATGCTAGGCTAAATGGAAAGTGTACTCCTCGGCTAGATCTATCCAACGGTGTATCGAGTTCCCGAAACAAAGATCGTATCCAAAAGTTGTGCCCCTGGGAAGTTGACATATCAACTAACCACATCAGGGCCCACAAACTTTTTGGTGTTTCATCTTTTTGGGTTAGGGCTTTGGATGTTTAGGGTTTTGGATGTTTAGGGTTTTCTCATTGATGATTTATGTTAAAAGGATTTTTTTGCCTCTTTGTAATCAACTTCTTGCGAATGAGTGTAGTTTTCACATCTCTATCTTCAGAGATAAGCTCCCACTATTCTAGCTAGCTTGTGTGTTTTGCATTTTACAATCTTTTGTATTTCATACAATCATTAATAGAATCTGAGTTTAATTGTATTACTTTGTTTCTTGTAATATCTTTATGTGTTTCCTTGTTATATATTTTCCTTCATGTTGTTCTCAATATAATATGGATCAGTAGTATCATAATAGTCTACTCCTTGTCATTTCTTAGTGCATGTCCCCGACGAGGTCAGGGTATAGAGATATGGGTCTTGAGTTAGTCTCTATTGAGGAAAACCGCTCTCTTTAGCCCAAGTAGCCTCCCATGGTGAAAGAAAAGATAGACGACAGAGAAGGAGATCCTATCAAACTGTTGTTGGAGGAATCCCTCACGCAATAGAGGAAATAGATGATGGATAATTTCACTCAGATCCTTAGACAAATTCCAACAACGATGGTGACACCTTTAACCAACAGTTTCTTCAGAGGTGTAACACTCTTCAAAGTACAAGTTAACTTTGATATTCCCTTATTTGAAGGCCAGATAGATGTCAATGCTTTGGAAAAATGGTTAATTATTCTAGAGGGTTATTTCTCAGTCCAAAAATTTTCCAATAGTGAAAATATCACCTTCGCACTCCTTAAGGCCCTTCCCCAAATCATATATTGGTAGGAAACTAAGAGCCATAACCCACTTTGGTGGCTTTTGTCGATGCCCTCAAGGAGCAATACTACCTTGTTGGAAACTATGATGACCAGTATATGAGATGGACAACTTTGTGTCAGGAGAGAGACCAGATGGTGTCGTAATACACCAACATCTTCCATACCATGTGCACAAAGCTAGGTATTAAAGACTCTAACTTGCAATTGTTCTTGAAGTACCACAATAGCCTAAATAGGTACATCTAAATATATATGGAGTTCTAGGGCATCTCCTCATTGGGAGCATCTTACTGATATGTTGTCAAGATCGAGCAAAAGTTCAAGAAAAATAATAAGTGGGATTTTATATTTGAAAACCCATCATAACAGAAGTACGGTAAAGGTGGCCCTAGCTTTCAAAGCAAAGGAAAAATAAAGGATGTTCAGCCCCAAGGACAATCAGTCCAAGCCACCAACAAAGAAGGGTAACGAGAAGTCAAAGAAAGACACTGGAAAGTGGTGTGAGTTACACAAAATCCCTTTGCACAACATTGATGAATTCCAATCCAAACAGTCATTTTTTGCTGATATGAAAGCCTTGGAGTCAGATGTTGAATCTGACTCTGATTCGGAACCAAATAAGGGAAAATGAATCATTGACGTAGAACCTAGTGTCACCGTCGCTACCACAAAATTCTAGCTAGAGGAACCACAGCAGCCTGAAGAAGGGGAGCACCTCTTCCACTCACAAATGTGGTTGAACATGACCCCCCTCCATTTAGTTTTTGACAGTGGTATCCAAAAGACCCTAATATCAAAAGAGGTCTTCAAGTGGTTGAACCTAACAACAATCCCTCATCCTCAACCATACACCATTGGTTGGCGTAGCCAAGGACAGGACATTCACATCAACCAACAATGTTTCTTGTACTACATAATCAAACCCTTCAAAAATTAGGTATTTTGTGATGTTTCCCCCCTTGAAGTTTGTGATGTTATTTTAGGAAAACCATATATGTGGAAGCATCATGTTGTTTATGAATCTAGACCTCGTACTGCCATTATTACTTGGGGAGGTCAACTCTACAGGGTACCAAAGGCAATCCCAACTAATGTGGTCTCTTTTATCTCCATGAAGCAATTGCAAAAGGTGGTTTATCATACCAGGAGATTTTTCCTCTTTATGGTTCAGTTGGAAGGTGAATGCAACGTCACTGTAACTGCCAAAACCTCTACACAAGGTATCTCTACACAAAAACAACATGTGGACAAGATAGTAGAAGAGCAAAAAGACATCCTTATCTCACCTATTAGGGTTCCTTTGCACTTTCTAGTAAACCACTCAATTGATTTGACACCCAGTGCTCCTCTGCCTATTGACCCTATATATAGGCATTATGTTATGGAGAATAAAGAAATCAAACACCATATCCAAGAAATAATTCTGAAGGGCCACATCAGAACAAGATCCTCACCTTGCATGAGCCCAATTGTTCTAGTATCGAATAAGGATGGGACATTGTGAATTTGTATTGATTACAGAGCCCTGATCAAGCTCACAATAAAAAGACAATACACAATGTTTCTTGTACTACATAATCAAACCCTTCAAAAATGAGGTATTTTGTGATGCTTCCCCCCTTGAAGTTTGTGATGTTATTTTAGGAAAACCATATATGTGGAAGCATCATGTTGTTTATGAATCTAGACCTCGTAGTGCCATTATTGCTTGGGGAGGTCAACTCTACAGGGTACCGAAGGCAATCCCAACTAATGTGGTCTCTTTTATCTCCATGAAGCAATTGCAAAAGGTGGTTTATCATACTAGGAGATTTTTCCTCTTTATGGTTCAGTTGGAAGGTGAATGGTAGGTCACTGTAACTGCCAAAACCTCTACACAAGGTATCTCTACACAAAAACAACATGTGGAAAAGATAGTAGAAGAGCAAAAAGACATCCTTATCTCACCTATTGGGGTTCCTTTGCACTTTCTAGTAAACCACTCAATTGATTTGACACCCAGTGCTCCTCTACCTATTGACCCTATATATAGGCATTATGTTATGGAGAATGAAGAAATCAAACACCATATCCAAGAACTAATTCTGAAGGGCCACATCAGAACAAGATCCTCACCTTGCATGAGCCCAATTGTTCTGGTATAGAAGAAGGATGGGACATTGTGAATTTGTATTGATTACAGAGCCCTGATCAAGCTCACAATAAAAATCCAATACCACATCCCCTAGATTGATGATCTTGTTTATTAGCTCAAGGGAGCCAAATTTTTCAGTAAGATTGATATGAAGTTAGGGTACCACCAGGTGTCGATTGAGAAAACTAATGTATGCAAGACATCCTTTAAGTCTAAAGAAGGTCTCTTCGATTGGTTTGTTATGCCTTTCGGCTTGACTAATGCCCTGACTACATTCATGTGGATGATGGATGATATATTGCGGCCATTCACAAATTCCTTTGCGGTCGTATATTTGGATGAAATCCTCATATTTAGAAAAATGTGGGAGGAACATCTAAAAAATATTTAGTAGGTCTTAGGCACCTTGTAACAACGCAAGCTATATGCCAAGTTGGAGAAGTGTTCCTTTTGCATGCAGAGAATCCAATATTTGGGATACATCGTGGATGAGCAAGGTGTGCATGTGTATCCAACTAAGATCCAATTAATTTGTGATTTTTAGGCCCCGAAGAAATTGGCTGAGCTCCTTAGCTTCTCAGGCCTCACCAAATACGCTTGGGCCCTAAGCCAAGTTACCAACGGTGGAGCGAAGGAAAAGCTTATCTGGGCCATGCCCCAGCAAAAAACATTCAAGGATTTTAAATTCCGCCTTTGCTCAGGAACAATCCTTATTATGCCAGACTTGCAACAACCATTTGAGATTGAGACAGATGCTTCATATTAATCTATCATCACAATCCTTACTCAACATGGGCATTCGGTGGCCAATCACAGTGAAACAATATATGGTGTTGTTAGAAGATACCCCACCTATGACAAAGAGATGTACTCCATTGTGTAGTCACGCCGACAATGGAAGCATTACATTCTCGGGAAGGAAACGATCATCCACGTTGATTACAGGACTCTAAATTTCATGCAGACACAAAGAAATTTATAGAATGATTGTCATTAGAAGTGGTCCACGTACATGCAGAAGTTCCACTTGAACATCAAGTACAAGAAGAGCAGCACAAACCATGTAATAGACTGCCTCAATTGACCCTTGGTTGTGGTGATAACCACAGTTCTTAAGTCATGTGGGCATGATGCATTCTGGTGGCCACAATTATACAATAGTGACTCTCACTTTGCTTCTCCCTATCAAACATCGAGTGCAATAAAACCAGTTCCATACTTGCATCTCTAGGATGGACTATTATGTCATCCAATCCATCTGTGTGTTCCTTTAAGTGACCGTGCAAAGATTATTTGGGAAGATCATTACAGTCGATCCGCATGATACTTTGGTGTGGACAAAATAGTGGCAGTACATCAAATCTATCACTTCCTGCATCATTTCCAAACCTGTCATCAAGAAACAGGGAATATACACCCCTCTTCCTACGGATATGCCTTGGGAGTCCATATCCATGGATTACATGTCCAATTTTTCTTCAACCAAGCATGGGAAAGATTGTGTCTTCGTGGTTGTTGATTGATTCTCTAAAATGATAGTTTTGGCACACTATAAGAATAGCATCGTAGTCAAGGCCATCGCCAAGCTCTTCTTTGAACATGTTTGTGTTCATTTTGGGCTCTCATGAACCATTATTTCAAATCAATACAGTAGGTTCTTGAGTACTTTGTGGTCCAGCCTATGGTCAATGGTGGACACCAAGTTGACCAAATCGACTGCCTTCCACCCACAGATTGATGGAAAAACATAGGTAGTCAACAAAATGATTGTCCATATCCTGACGATGTACAATTCCAAACATCAACTCACATGGGATGAGAGACTTACTTATTTTCAACATAGCTACAACAGAGCCCTCCATATTTTTGGGTTGCAGAAGAAAAACAAAGCATAAAACTGTGAACACAACAACAATCACGCAATTGATAAAGTGATTTATGTGGAAACCCAATGAGAGAAAAAACCACGGCAATGATAATCGGTATTTTTTTATTCAAAGAATAATTACAATAGACAACCCATGCATACAACCATCCTCTCCTCTCATACACACAACACCTCAGTATTTCGTCTTGCTCTCACACACTCACTACACATTGCACTTACCTCTATGGGTATGCTCGTATAGATAACATCTATCACTCAGTTACACAGACTGATCATGAATAGATCACATAGTTACATAAACAATTCATAAATAGATTTCATGGATGCACATTAACATAGTTTCATGCATGTGCATGTGACCACATGAGGAAATTCGTTGGCATGTTTCCAACAATCTCCACCTTGACAACAATTTACCTGATATATCATGCCCATAATTAATTCATCACCTTTTCTGCAAACCAAGACAAATCAAACACCATCACAGCTCCGCAATTTCTCTGACAATACCGTTACATGAACTTGTTTTCACGATTCACTCTAGCATGGACCATTATGTCTTCATCAGTAACCTCTCTAATAAACCGATGAGCTTGTAAAAATCTCATGAATCATAACCACAGACCAAATCACTGCAACCATTGTAGGTGATACTTGTGCTTATGTGTTTGAAGCACCCATTTCCATGCTCTTGACATGGTTTTTCCATGTGTCTACTCACAAAACCAACTGCATGTGAAATTCTAACCATTTCCGCATTACAATCATCAAACTTCCTACTAGCATATAATACTCGAGACATATAACCCTTTTCTTATTCATCAATTAGGACATAAACCTGAAGAGAATTTACAATGGAAAGCCAAAGAGATTTTACTAGTTTCACATTATTCATATTGAATTTACTGAGTATCTTCACCACATACTTATGTTGTGATAATCAATCTTACCATATTCCATGTCTCTGTGTGATGGTGACCGAGTTACCAGATAGCACAACCACTTATGTCCACAACTATTGTTGCAACTTGGCATTACTGAACATGCCTATTCGATCCCAACTTCCTTGCAATACTTTCCAAGTCCCATGGATATGAACTTACCTTCATCATATATTCTCAAACACTTGATTGACTTGCCAACACATCAGCCTTTCTACATTCCCACCTTTCTAAACTAGACACATTGTTCCACCTCGAACTTTGCATTCAAACAACTTTGACCAAATCCGGCCAAACCTGCCAAGTAAGCCTTCACCGCTTATATCTAGGCCCATTTAAAATGCAGTTCACCAAGCCTTTTATAGGCTTCATTACATGCAATCCATGGACACAATACCATAGGATACCCAAAACACATGGACACACATGGACCCGAAAAACCACCTGCTTTGACCTAAAAATAGATTTAACTCATTAACTCTTTCCTTAGTCAAGGTTAACCCAACATACATGCCCCCCCACATATTCAATCTACCTAAATATATGTCTATACTTTTCATAGGTGACTTGATAAACCAAGGGTACGCATGCCTATTCAAGTCTTACAAACATATGCCCATTTACATGCAATAATTAATTTCTACAACTCCAAAGTAAATACAATTTATTTATTTTTTAATTATTTCACGGCGACTCAACCATCACCGCCCTGCACCTTCTATGTGAACACAGGTGGAGAGACACAATAGACAGACAAAACTTCATCAACCATACTTGTAGCTGAATTTGCTTCTTTTGTGGAGTCCTCTTTGGATGCTTGTTGTCTTTTCCAACAATCCTTCTTGAGATGCCCAGATTTTCCACAAAACCAACATTCTTCCTTACCCTTACTGTCTTTTGACTTAGACCTCGTTGTACCTTTTTGGTCTTTCCCTCCTTCTGTAGATCGACCTTTGACCACTATTGCTTCTATTGTTGAAGTTTCTTTACTAGATCTTTTTCTCATCTCCTCAGACAACAAAGCTCCCACAACAGTGTCATAATCAATGGCATCTGTTGTGTTAAACCATACAGTTGTGATCAAATTATCCCAAGACTCAAGCAACGAACACAGTAGCATAATCACCTTGTCCTCATCTTCGAACTTTACTTCCATATTAGTTAATTGACAAATCAGATTGTTGAAAGCATTCAAGTGATCAACAATTTTTGTATCTTCTTTCATCTGCAAGTTGCACAACTGCCTCTTCAAGAAGATTTTGTTTGACAAGTTCTTTGTCATATAAAAACACTCCAGTTTGGTCCACAAAAATGTTGTTGTCGCCTCTTAAACGATGTTAAACAACACCTCATCTTCTAGACACAAATGAATAGTACTGAGGGCTCTTGCATCCAGATCCTCCTAGTCCTTGTCTGTCATGCTTGTCAGTTTCTTTGACTTTCTAGCCAAGGCCTTTTGCAATCCTTGATGCATAAGAAGATCTCGCATCTTCAGTTTCCATAGCGCAAATATATTCTTACCGTTGAGTTTCTTCACCTCAAACTTAGAACACTGCACTTTCTCCATTAGCACACACTGCCCAAAAACAACTACAACTTATAAAACCAAGCTTTTAATATGGAGGAGTAAACTTATAATTCAATATTAAACCCAAAAGTAGTGGTTAAAAAGTTTAAATAATAATAATAATAAATATTTTATACCTAATAAAACCTTTTACCCAAAACCTTAAAAAATTCAACTCTTAAACAAATAATATTCTTTGACATCCAACTATTTATTTTGTAAAAGTGATCCTTCATATAATGTATTGTGCTCAATGAAAAAGGTCATTTATACCTCATGCGATCCTTCAAACCTCATGCTCTCAACTTCTTCGAATTTTGAATAAATGTATTCAAAAAAAAGTCCACTTACATACCACGACTTTCAACATGTATCACTCCACGTGCGATGGAAAATGGTTATCACTCCTTTTTTTAGCATATAGTATTTAGATCGCCCAACACAACGTAAGGCACGTTGGAGCTAAAAACCCTACAAAGAATTCATCCTGCACACAAATTTTGCTCTCTTGCACGTGGATTTCATTCATTAATATCAGATTGAATCTCCACGCTTCGATTGAATTCACCCTCACATGTCTTATCTTACTCAACTCGACTCACCACCAGATCTCACTCAACTCGGCTCACTAGCTTTGATACCACTTGCTTGGTAGCGGAAGCAAAACAGAGCATAAAATTTTTAACACAACAACAATCGCACAATTGATAAAGTGATTTATGTGGAAACCCAATGAGAGAAAAAAACATGGCAATGATAATCGATATTCTTTTATTCAAGGGAGAATTACAATAGCTAACCCAGGCATACAACCATCCTCTCCTCTCATACACACAAAACCTCAGTATTGCATCTTGTTGGGTATGTGTTATATACTTTGCACGAGTAGCAGTGTCTGAGCATTTGCGCCAGGCACGTAGGGGGGTTAGAGGGGGATTGCAGGGGCAGCGCCCCTAAAAAAAAAAATTTGCATCAGGACCGCATTATATTTAGGTGGTTTTTCAGCACATGGTTTCTTTGCCGATGGTTTTCTATTTCTGGTTAAGGAATTAGGGTTTTGGACTAATCCAGGTCATTGGGTTAGAGTTTTGGATGTCGGTGGCTCCTATATGTATTTTGTATTGTAAACATTGTAACACAATGAATGAATATAGAATATGCTGGTTTTCCCGATTTGGGTTTCCAAGGGAAAAATCTCTGTGTAATGCTTATATTTTCCATTGTATCTTTTCTGTTCTTTTTTGAATATATGTTTGCAGTAGATATTATACAAGGTTAGAATTTACACATCTTGCTCTCACACACTCACTACACATTTCACTTACCTCTATGGGTATGCTCGTATATATAACATCTATCACTCAATTACACAGACTAAACATGAATAGATCACATAGTTACATGAACAGTTCATAAATAGGTTGCATGCATGCGCATTAACATAGATGAATGCATGTGCATGTGACCGCATGAGGAAATTCGTTGGCATGTTTCCAACACCTATCTATATTGGTCTTGGCTCTTTTTAGGTGTGCTTGGGGTTCTAGCCATTGGTTGCCACTGACATAGCTCTTCCCATTGCAGTTTCACATGAAGAGTCCTCCCATGCTCAAATCGAGGTTGATAGAGAAACCCAATTTGTTGAGTCAATACATCACATTCAACAACAAGTTCATGACATTTTGTTGAAATCCAATGCCAAGTACAAGAAGTGCCACAATCAACATCGGGTACCACAAAAGCTTCAATTTGAATATAAGGTATGGTTGCATTTGAAGAAAGAGCACCTCACAAGACGCCATAGAAATATCTTCCCACTTCAATACATGCCTTACACCATCACCAATGTTGTGGGTGAGAATGATTTTGAATTAAGTATTCCTCATTTCCCTGGCTTGCACCGGGTATTTAATATGGAACTACTTCGACCATATTTTCCACCTCTCCTGGACACTTTGGACGCGGTCGAACAATTGGCCCCTACATAACTCAATCATGACTACATTGAACAGGCGACATTTGATCGGATCATGGGCACCAAGATGAATGGCACTCACCAACAAAAAATCCAACTCTATCAAGCCATCAAAGTAGGGCAGTTTGTTAGGGACCTAACCTCCCTAACCCCTCACGTAGGTAGAATAATATGTTTTCCATGTAATAAAGGTCAACATTAGTTAATAAGGCCTATTTAATAAACGTGAACAAGTCAATGTAAGAAGACCTAATAGAAGCTTCTGCTTCTAGAAAGATATTCCTCTAGAATGTTCTTTAGAAGACAGAATTAGTATAAATAAGAGTACGAGGCATGAGAAATATTTGTCTTGATAATTATCATAATAGAGCTATGCTCTACTGGAGGTTGCCCCCTCGAAGAGGCAATTGAACATTGTTTTTTTTAAATAAAGGTATTATTTTTGGTGTTGCTCTTCTCAATATTTTGTTGTTTCATTGATGTATGTTGAATATTCTCGTTTATGCATATTCTATTACATTTGATACCTTACAAGTGGTATCAGAGCACTTTCCTTGGCAGGAATTGTGGGTAAAAAAAAATTCCATTGTAGAGATGTGTATTGTCGGCGTCTTTAAAACACAAAGATCTTTCATTCAATAGGTAAAACTATGGTGGGGAATACTACATGAAGACGATATAGACAGTTTCATGGGGTTGCCTAGAAGCCAAAGTTTCTCCCTTGTTGGAAACCTTTGTAACCCGTGTTGGTACCCCTCAAGTAGTAACGCATCAGAAAGAATCTATACACGACCATCACTCCCACGTACCGGTGGGTATATCGAGAGTCCCCTAGGATTTCTGAAACCATCCCTAGAACAATCGATCAGTCGCTTGAATTCTATAGTGTCATCGAGAACAACACTCGGGAAGATGCTCTTTAGTACCTAAGTAATCGGGTAGTACGGCTAAGGGTACGATCAATCCTCCTTAGTTGGTGCCTCGAGATATTGGACCGAGTACTATTGTTCGACCCCGCACGTATATCAAAGAGTTATAGCACAGGGAAAACCCTTGTCCATAGGCACCCTGCAAACCCTAACTTGGGGGGAACATACCAGACAAGGAACAAAAAAGATATTTTGTGTCGCACAGCCTTTCCTCGTGCATTCTGGTTGAGAAATTACTACACGTTTGTTTCTATTAATAATTGAGCATTTTGACACTACAATATTATTCAGGTCAGAGTATAACCTCCGTAGGAGTAAAAAAAACTAGTATAGTGGTCCCGTCAACACCCTTATTTGTGACCTATCCCAATGGATTCCTCTCTTTTCCCTGATCGCCGTGGTACCTATAATTTTTAATCCAGATTGTTTTTCATGGACCTAACCCCCTTCCTGGAACTCTTATTTGTGACCCACCCCATCGGAAAATTTCCGCACTGATCATTGTTTTACCTATCACCTATAATCCTTTTTTTTTTATGTGGTCCCATCCACCCTTACTGACACCCTTATTTGACACATATCCCATTGCATTCCTCTTTTCACCCTGGTCACCATCATATATATCATTTCTCTGTCTTTTTTCTGTGGACCCACTTCCCCTCCCTGACCCCCCTCATTCTCAAATGGCCACCAATCGCAGCCTAAAAATTTGTCACATGTAAGAAGAATCCAAACAACATTTGGAGAACATCTAGAGAGTCACTTCGGACATTGGTTCCGCCAATTCCAAATTGGAAACCTTCGAGGCCAACATTACAAGTGAATTTGCAGAAGTTAAGGGTGAATTGGTCTCCCTCACCACCACTCTCAACCAATGATTAAAACAATCCTATGGCTCTCCCTCCTCTGAACAACCTTCACACTATGAAGGTGAGAAATATTCCCATAATATGGCCTTTCATTCCAACTCCCTTCATTGTGACCCTCGTCTTCCTAGAGTTGAGGTTAACAAATTTGATGGCTCAAATCCCACTGGATGGGTCACTCAAATGGAACATTATTTATCTTTGCATGGAATTACTGATGATTTTTCCAAAATTTGTTATGGTGTCCTCTATTTGGATTCCGGACGTTGGAAATGGTGGCAATGGCGTAGAAAGACATGCCAAGGGTATGTTGCTTGGACACAGTTTATTGTAGAGCTTTATGAACACTTTGACATTGACACCCATTATCTAGGTCATTTGACCAAGTTGAAATAATATGGCATAGTGGAAGACTTTATATCTACCTTTGAACACTTGACTTTCCAAATGGTATTTCAGATGATTTATTCATGGAATTATTTATCATTTCCCTCAAGGATTAAATTTGCACCTAGGTCCTAATGAATCGCCCTCAAACTTGGTTGGTAGCTACTCAATGATCCAAGGAATCCCAATAGATCGTCTCCACCCAAAACCGCAAACCCTCATTTATTCCTCGCACTCGACCTACCAATCCTACCCCTCCTGCCACTCCCCTCAAGATCTAGAAGTTAACTCAGGCATAAATGGTTGAACGCCAACTCAAGGGTCTTTGCTATAACTGTGATGAAAAATATTTACAAGGGCACAATTGTAAGGAACAAAAAAAATTTATGGCCATTTATGCAGATGTTGCTGACAAAGAGACCGAAGTTTCCCCAGTGGAAGACCTTCCCCCAAATGATTTTCCTACTCCACCCTATGATCCACCAAAACTTGAACCATTGATTTCTCTAAATGCCCTTACTAGCTTCTCTGCTCCCCAAACCCTCAAGCTCATTGGATACATTAAGCATAGGAATGGAATCATCCTCATTGACAATGGAAACACCCATAATTTTATTCATCGTCACATTTCCCAAGAAATCAATTGTTATATATGTGTTGTCAACAATTTTCAAATCATGATTGTCAATGGAGGTTCCATGAAATGTGCCGGGAGTTTTGAAAATGTGTGCCTAAAAATTGGTCAGTGTTGGGGTACATGCTCAACTACATACTTAGTGACATACTCATGTTTTTCCATTTTTCCTACTATTTAGGAGGATTGTTATTTATAGCATGTCTATTTATAGAAGGTCTATTTTTATCCAGTGGATTCCTATATGTAATACATGTTAGAATATGAATGGATGTGCTCATTTTACCATTGACAATATCACTATTGTCACCCAACCATAGGCCGAAGCCACCCTCCGAGCACCTTAACCTTGACTGAGAATCACTCCGGAAGCAAACCCTAGGCTAGATAGCCAAACAAGGGGTAGCACACCTTTCCCCAAGGATAGCGCACCAACAAGAGCTGATCAGATAGTCCAAACTCTAACTAAGAGATAGTCCAAGCCAAACGTGATCTGCTAGCTACAACAACTGCAATGGCAGCTCTCCTCCAAACCTGCACACAAAACTAGGCACTGTAGTGCGCACAAGTGTTGCTCTGCAATTCTGAGACTGTCTACCAAAATGAAGACTGGCCTCATGTATTTATAGTAATTCTGACTAATAGCCTGGGCCGACTTCTCATTCTGGGTATATGTCTGTTCAGTATATATTATTTATTTTGGTTGACTTCTTCTCTTGGAGGCTAATAACCTAATACAAGTTATCTTCTTGAGCCGACATGTCTTCTAGGGTTATTAGCCAACTCATTAGGGTTTCTTCTTGTTTCCCAGAATATTCTATTCTCGTCAGGTTTACACGTGGAGGTAAATATCTCCCGCAGCTACCATGATATCAACACTCCCTCCTAGTTAGGGAGGTATTATAGGCAATGGTCTTGAGCACAAACATACCATTCACCTGGTAGCATCAACATAGTTGTATAGACTATCATATGAATAGATCATGAACACCATCATCATCATCAATGTCATCAACTACATCATCTCTCGAAACCATACTCTATCTGAGTAATCAAACATGATGCTCACTCCACATAGTGACACAAGAGCCATTCTTATAATCTAGAAGAGTAAATGTTCTGAACCATTTCCTGTCTGGGAAGTCTCTATTCATTGATCATTCATCTGGCTGATAATTATTTTCAACAATGTTGATAGTCTTCAAGGAAATCGAAACAATATCATTCAATAGAACACAACTGTGTCTATCCATAGTAGTACACAACTACAATCCAATGGTATACTACCACACCAAGTACAACACAGATATTTGATCAAACAGTGGAACACATCCACCACAGTAGTATACATCTACTGTCTAGAAACATACGGTCTTCATAACAATCATCAAATATCAACCTGCACAGAAACAATGTTATGATATAAAATGAATCATCTAGGCCATTCTTCCATTCACATATGTGAGATCTTGGAAGAGCAATTTCCCTTAGAAGGTCAAGCATCAATGATGAGCTGTCTGGACTATTCTTCTCAAACGAGGAAGAATAATTGTCCTGATTTATGAGCCTGGACCATTCCCCACCCTGGGCCATTCCTCTGACACTAGACAAAGTGTAACCTAGAGAGAATGAGTCTGCCCTAAGGAATGTCTGTCCCTGATTGCTAAACCTGGACCATTCCCCACCCTAGGCCATTCCTCCGGCACTAAACAAAGTGCAGCATGGAGAGAATGAATCCACCCTAAGGAATGACTGTCCAGACCATTTCCAAAGGAAATGACTGTCCTGCACCAACCTCCAAAACGGACCATTCCCCATGTTAACCACAATGGGAAATCATTGTCTAGCGAGGCAGGCCAGTCTTCTTGAGTAACCCTCAAGAAGAGAGACTTCCCTAGACCACTTCCCATGTTAACCACAATGGGAAGTCGTTGTCTATGGTACATCAACAATCTGGACCATTTTCTGAACAGGAAAATGTCTGTCCGTCAGAAATCTCAATCCACTTTCCGAACTGGAAAGAAATTGCTCATCCTGGATCATTTTTCAAACTGAAAAATGATTGTCCATCAATCAATAATACATTAGTTCTCCCTCCCAACTTGGGAGTCGTCTCCTCCTTTTTCAATAAGGAAGTCATCTCCACAAGGTCCAGCTTGAGTACGCAAACTCTTTCATCTTAGCCAGAAGCTTTACCAAAATGTTTGCTTGTCTGTTCATTTGTGCAGATATGTATTGGAGAACAACTTTCTCCTTTCTGGACTTCATCATGGATAATGTAATTCTTGATTTCAAATGTACTTCAGTCTAGAACATTGGTTTTCTCTGAAGACGAAGTCGTCTCCACGAGCTCCAGCTTGAGTACGCAAACTCTTTCATCTTGGACAGAAGCTTTACCAAAATGTTTGCTTATCTGCTCATCTGTGGAGATATGTATTGGAGAACCACTTTCTCCTTTCTAGACTTCATCACGGATAATGTAATGCTTGATTTCAAATGTACTTCGGTTTGGAACATTGGTTTTCTCTGAAGACTTCATGTAGCTCTGATCAATAAAGTATATCATTGTTGGAAAACTAGAACATACCCATGTGGCACTTCTTCTATCATCATGAGATCTGATCTTCTGAGTAATCATCCTGACACAATATCTTTGTTATAGAAAATCTTCACCACGCTTCTGATGTGCATTGGAGGATCTCCACCAAGTTATCTTCTTCTGTCTGCATACAAGGGTCTCTTTCTGGTATGCCTCAAATTCTTAAGGTTGCTCTTCATATGCTCTTTGTTCAATTTCTCTGGAGAACAATCTCTGCATTCATTTGATGTAGAAATCCAACCCATGGATGTTGTGGATGATATAATGACTCATGTAGAGGTATGTTTGGTTTACTGGAACAAGTAATTGTCATAGTCTTCTCCCTCCATATGGAAGAACCTCTAGTTTTGGACCTTGCAATGCTTGCGTATATACACTATTCTTCATCATAAATTTCAGTTCCTCCGCTTGATATCAGGCTGGTAATATTGTGATTTTTACTACAGTGACCATTTGTTCTAAATTCTCTTTCTTTCTTGGATTCTTTCATGTTCTTCCTCATCTTTTTCTTTAGCTCTTGGGTCCATGGAGTGTCTTATAGATTCCATGCTCTAAAGATTCCACTTCTTCCTTTCATCATAGGATCAAGGCTGTGAATGGACAACCAGGGATACTTTAAGGCTTCTCTTCGAAGAAGTCTTCTTCTATGGTCTAACTGAACACATATTGCTTTTCATGTTTGCTACCATCGATATATACTTCATCATTTTCAATGGATCATAGGATTATCTCCCTACTAATCATTGCTTCATGTATGAATGCATGCTCTTCTTTTTGGTGATATATAATCAACTCCCTCCATCTAGGAGAGTCGACGCTTTCTTCTGCATCCTTATTCCCTTCTGCAAAGTGTTATAAGTCTTTCTCCAATTTCCTCTTGATTGTTGACTTCTTTCTGTCTTTGCTTCTTCTAAGTCTCTTTAGGATTGATTCTGATTTCAACTTATCTTGTAATAGCTTCCACATGATTTGTTTGATGTATTTCATCCTTTCATGTGTATTATCTAACTTGTATAATGATAGAAATCCTTATCTTGTGGTTCTTCCATAAGTATAGTTATTCTTGGAACATATTATCTTCTAAGAGATAGATATACAAGATATGTACAGAGACTATGCAAACAAGATATGTACAAGAACTAAGCAGAGTATTGTTACCCTAAGAGGAAGAAGTCTCTTTCATCCTGCTTAGTCTTCTTTGTAGGTTCCTTTTCTTCGGAAAATGATGCTTCGTGTTTCTCCTTCCTTTTCTTCGGAAAATGATGCTTCGTGTTTCTCCTTCCTTTTCTTTAGCTCAGGAAAATGATTCTTGTAGTGACCATACTTTCGACAGTTGAAGGATTGTATTTCTGAAATATCTTTCTCTTGATTTGGCTTCCTCCTTGAACCAAACTTCCTTTTGTTCCTGAAATTCTTGAATCTTGTTGTGAAGGCTTAATCATCGTACTTCTTTTGGGGTTTCTCTTTTGCACTAATCTTGGATTCTTCTTGAGCACAGCAAGTCCAAAGTTCTTCAAATGTAGGATACTCCTTCCTTATGTTCATGCTTGCGAAAAATGCATCCCATGTCTTGGGAAGACCGTTGAGTACTATGTTTACCAATTCCTTCTCTGAAATGATCTATTCAATAGCTTGTAGTTGATCTCTTAACTGGGAGATCCTCACAAAGTATGATGTTATGCTATCATCATCATTCATCTTTATGTCACGGAGCTCTTCTTTAGACTCATTATTTGTCCAATGTTTTTGACTGAGAAGAGGTTTGTTAGGGCATCGTACATCTTCTTCGATGAGTCAAGATGGGAGATGTAGGGTATCAAGTGGTCTTTTATAGAGTCCACTATGATACTCATGGCATTGATGTC
>ML793002.1:148224-164231 GCA_009831015.1 Picea engelmannii
ATTATTTATTGTTGACTGATTCTGGTGAACCAGAATGTTATGAAGAGGCAATGTAGGTAGACACCAAAAAGAAGTGGGAGCAAGGCATGAAAGAGGAAATGGATTCCTTAGCAAATAACTAGACTTGGGACTTTGGACTAATCCAGGTAATTGGGTTAGGGTTTTGGATGTCACTGGCTCCTATATGTATTTTTTATTGTAAACATTGTAACACAATGAATGAATATAGAATATGTTGGTTTTCCCGGTTTGGGTTTCCAGGGGAAAAATCTTCGTGTAATGTTTGTATTTGCCATTGTATCTTTTCTATTATTTTCTGAATATTTGTTTGCAGTGGATATTGTACAAGGTTAGAATTTACACATCTTGCTCTCACACACTCACTACACATTTCACTTACCTCTATGGCTATGCTTGTATATATAACATCTATCACTCAATTACACAGACTGATCATGAATAGATCACATAGTTACATGAACAGTTCATAAATAGATTGCATGCATGCGCATTAACATAGATGAATGCATGTGCATGTGACCGCATGAGGAAATTCGTTGGCATGTTTCCAACACATATCTATATTGGTCTTGGCTCTTTTTAGGTGTGCTTGGGGTTCTAGCCATTGGTTTCCATTGACATAGCTCTTCCCATTGCAGTTTCACATGAAGAGTCCTCCCATGCTCAGATCGAGGTTGATAGAGAAACCCAATTTGTTGAGTCAATACAACACATTCAACAACAAGTTCATGACATTTTGTTGAAATCCAATGCCAAGTACAAGAAGTGCCACAATCAACATCGGGTACCACAAAAGCTTCAAGTTGAATATAAGGTATGGTTGCATTTGTAGAAAGAGCACCTCACAAGATGCCATAGAAATATCTTCCCACTTCAATACATGCCTTACACCATCACCAAGGTTGTGGGTGAGAATGATTTTGAATTAAGTATTCCTCATTTCCCTGGCTTGCATCGGGTATTTAATATGGAACTACTTCGACCATATTTTCCACCTCTCTTGGACACTTTGGACGCAGTCGAGCAATTGGCCCCTACATAACTCAATCCTGACTACATTGAACAGGCGACATTTGATCGGATCATGGGCACCAAGATGAATGGCACTCACCAAAAAAACATCCAACTCTATTAGGCCATCAAAGTAGGGCAGTTTGTTAGGGACCTAACCTCCCTAACCCCTCACGTAGGTAGAATAATATTTTTTCCATGTAATAAAGGTCAACATTAGTTAATAAGGCCTATTTAATAAACGTGAACAAGTCAATGTAAGAAGACCTAATAGAAGCTTATGCTTCTAGAAAGATCTTCCTCTAGAATGATCTTTAGAAGACAAAATTAGTATAAATAAGAGTACGAGGCATGAGAAATATTTGTCTTGATAATTATTATAATAGAGCTATGCTCTATCGGAGGTTGCCCCCTCGAAGAGGCAATTGAACATTGTTTTTTTTAAATAAAGGTATTTTTTTGGTGTTGCTCTTCTCAATATTTTGTTGTTCCATTGATGTATGTTGAATATTCTCGTTTATGCATATTTTATTACATTTGATACCTTACAAGTGGTATCAGAGAACTTTTCTTGGCAGGAATTGTGGGTAAAAAAGAATTCCATTGTAGAGATGTGTATTGTCGACGTCTTTAAAACACAAAGATCTTTCATTCAATAGGTAAAACTACGGCGAGGAAGACTACATGAAGACGATATAGACAGTTTCATGGGGTTGCCTAGAAACCAAAGTTTCTCCCTTGTTGGAAACCTTTTTAACCCGTGTTGGTACCCCTTGAGTAGTACCGCATCAGAAAGAATCTATACACGACCATCACTCCCATGTACCAGCGGGTATATCGAGAGTCCCCTAGGCCTTCTGAAACCATCCCTAGAACAATAGATCAGTCGCTTAACTTCTATAGTGTCATCGAGAACAACACTCAGGAAGATACTCTTTAGTACCTAAGTAATCAGGTAGTACGGCTAAGGGTACAATCAATCCTCCTTAGTTGGTGCCTCGAGATATTGGACTGAGTACTATTGTTCGACCCCGCACGTATATCAAAGAGTTATAGCATAGGGAAAACCCTTGTCCATAGGCACCATACAAACCCTAAGTTGGGGGGAACATACCAGACAAGCAAGAAAAAGGATTTTTTGTGTCGCACGACCTTTCCTCGTGCATTCTGGTTGAGAAATTACTACACATTTGTTTCTATTAATAATTTGGGCATTTTGACACTGCAATATTATTCAGGTCAGAGTATAACCTCCGCGGGTGTTAAAAAAACTAGTATAGTGGTCCCGTCAACACCCTTATTTGTGACCTATCCCAATGGATTCCTCTCTTTTCCCTGATCGCAGTGGTACCTATTATTTTTAAGCTAGATTGTTTTTCATGGACTTGACCCCCTTCCTGGAACTCTTATTTGTGACCCACCCCATTGGAAAATTTTCGCACTAATCATTGTTTTACTTATCACTTATAAGCCTTTTTTTTATGTGGTCCCATCCACCCTTACTGACACCCTTATTTGACACATATCCCATTGCATTCCTCTTTTCACCCTGGTCACCATCATATATATCATTTCTCTGTCTTTTTTTTGTGGACCCACTTCCCCTCCCTGACCCCCCTCATTCTCAATTGGTCACCAATCGCAACCAAGAAATCGGTCACATGTAAGAAGAATCCAAACAACATTTGGAGAACATCTAGAGATTCACTTTGGACATTGGTTCCACCAATTCCAAATTGGAAACCTTCGAGGCCAACATTACAAGTGAATTTGCAGAAGTTAAGGGTGAATTGGTCTCCCTCACCACTGCTCTCAACCAATGGTTAAAACAATCCTATGGCTCTCCCTCCTCTGAACAACCTTCACACTATGAAGGTGAGAAATATTCCCATAATATGTCCTTTCATTCCAACTCCCTTCATTGTGACCCCTGTCTTCCTAGAGTTGAGGTGAACAAATTTGATGGCTCAGATCCCATAGGATGGGTCACTCAAATGGAACATTATTTATCCTTGCATGGAATTACTGATGATTTTTCCAAACTTTGTTATGGTGTCCTCTATTTGGATCCTGGATGTTGGAAATGGTGGCAATGGCGTAGAAAGACATGCCAAGGGTATGTTGCTTGGACACAATTTATTGCAGAGCTTTATGAACACTTTGACATTGACACCCATTATCTAGGTCATTTGACCAAGTTGAAATAATATGGCATAGTGGAAGACTTTATATCTACCTTTGAACACTTGAATTTCCAAACGATATTTCAAATGATTTCTTCATGGAATTATTTATCATTTCCTTGAAGGATTAAATTTGCACCTAGGTCCTAATGAATCTCCCTCAAACTTGGTTGGCAGCTACTCAATGAGCCAAGGAATCCCAATAGATTGTCTCCACCCAAAACTGCAAACCCTCATTTATTCCTCGCACTCGACCTACCAATCCTACCCCTCCTGCCACTCCCCTCAAGATCTAGAAATTAACTCAGGCATAAATGGTTGAACGCCAACTCAAGGGTCTTTGTTATAACTGTGATGAAAAATATTTACAAGGGCACAATTGTAAGGAACAAAAAAAAATTATGGCCATTTATGCAGATGTTGCTGACAAAGAGACCGAAGTTCCCCCAGTGGAAGACCTTCCCCCAACTGATTTGCCCACTCCACCCTATGATCCACCAAATCTTGAACCATTGATTTCTTTAAATGCCCTTACTAGCTTCTCTGCTACCCAAACCCTCAAACTCATTGGATACATTAAGAACAGGAATGGCATCATCCGCATTGACAATGGCAACACCCATAATTTTATTCATCGTCACATTGACCAAGAAATCAATTGTTATATCTATGTTGTCAACAATTTTCAAATCATGATTGTCAATGGAGGTTCCATGAAATGTGGCGGGAGTTTTGAAAATGTGTGCCTAAAAATTGGTCAGTGTTGGGGTACATGCTCAACTACATACTAAGTGACATACTCATGTTTTTCCATTTTTCCTACTATTTAGGAGGATTGTTATTTATAGCATGTCTATTTATAGAAGGTCTATTTTTATCCAGTGGATTCCTATATGTAATACATGTTAGAATATGAATGGATGTGCTCATTTTACCATTGACAATATCACTATTGTCACCCAACCATAGGCCAAAGCACCCTCTGAGCACCTTAACCTTGACTGAGAATCACTTCGGAAGCAAACCCTAGGCTAGATAGCCAAACAAGGGGTGGCGCACCTTTCCCCAAGGATAGAGCACCAACAAGAGCTGATCAGATAGTCCAAACTCTAACCAAGAGATAGTCCAAGCCAAACGTGATATGCTAGATACAACAACTGCAATGGCAGCTCTCCTCCAAACCTGCGCACAAAACTGGGCACTGTAGTGTGCACAAGTGTTGCTCTGCAATTCTGAGAGTGTCTACCAAAAAGAAGACTGGCCTCATGTATTTATAGTAATTCTGATGAATAGCCTGGGCCGACTTCTCATTCTGGGTATATGTCTGTTCAGTATATATTATTTCTTTTGGCCGACTTTTTCTCTTGGAGGCTAATAACCTAATACAAGTTATCTTCTTGAGCCGACATGTCTTCTAGGGTTATTAGCCAACTCATTAGGGTTTCTTCTTGCTTCCCAGAATATTTTATTCTCGTCAGGTTTACACGTGGAGGTAAATACCTCCCGCAGCTACCATAATATCAACACTCCCTCCTAGCTAGGGAGGTATTACAGGTAATGGTCTTGAGCACAAACATACCATTCACCTGGTAGCATCAACATAGTTGTATAGACTATCTTATGAATAGATCATGAGCACCCTCATCATCATCAATGTCATCAACTGCATCATCTCTCGAAACCATACTCTATCTGAGTAATAAGACATGATTCTCACTCCACAGAGTGACACAAGAGCCATTCTTATAATCTAGAAGAGTAAATGTTATGAACCATTTCCTATCTGGGAAATCTCTGTTCATTCATCATTCATCTGGCTGATAATTATTTTCAACACTGCTGACAGTCTTCAAGAAAATCGGAACAATATCATTCAATAGAACACAACTGTGTCTATCCATAGTGGTACACAACTACAATCCAATGGTATACTACCACACCAAGTACAACACGGATATTTGATCAAACAGTGGAACACATCCACCACAGTAGTATACATCTACTGTCTAGAAACATACGGTCTTCATAACAATCATCTGATATCAACCTGCACAGAAACAATGTTATGATATAAAATGAATCATATGAGCCATTCTTCCACTCACATATGTGAGATCTTGGAAGAGTGATTTCCATCAGAAGGTCAAACATCAATGATGAGCTATCTGGACTATTCTTCTCAAACAAGGAAGAATAATTGTCCTGATTTCTGAGCCTGGACCATTACCCACCCTGGGCCATTCCTCTGACACTAGACAAAGTGTAACCTAGAGAGAATGAGTCTGCCCTAAGGAATGTTTGTCCCTGATTGCTAAACCTGGACCATTCCCCACCCTGGGACATTCCTCCGGCACTAAACAAAGTGCAACATTGAGAGAATGAATCCACCCTAAGGAATGACAGTCCTGCACCAACCTCAAAAACAGACCATTCCCCATGTTAACCACAATGGAAAATCGTTGTCCGGAAAGGCGGGTCAGTCTTCTTGAGTAACCCTCAAGAAGAGAGACTGCCCTAGACAACTTCCCATGTTAACCACAATGGGAAGTCGTTGTCTATGGTACATCAGCAATCTGGACCATTTTTCGAACTGGAAAATGTCTATCCATCAAAAATCTCAATCCACTTTCTGAACTGGAAAGAAACTGCTCATCCTGGACCATTTTTAAAACTGAAAAATGATTTTCCATCAATCAATAATACATTAGTGCTCCCTCCCAACTTGGGAGTCGTCTCTTCCTTTTTCAATAAGGAAGCCATCTCCACGAGCTCCAGCTTGAGTACGCAAACTCTTTCATCTTGGACAGAAGCTTTACCAAAATGTCTGCTTGTTTGTTCATCTATGGAGATATGTATTGGAGAACCACTTTCTCCTTTATGGACTTCATCATGGATAATGTAATGCTTGATTTCAAATGTACTTCGATCTAGAACATTGGTTTTCTTTGAAGACGAAGTCGTCTCCACGAGCTCCAGCTTGAGTATGCAAACGCTTTCATCTTGGGCAGAAGCTTTACCAAAATGTCTGCTTATCTACTCATCTGTGGAGATATGTATTGGAGAACCACCTTCTCCTTTCTAGACTTCATCACGGATAATGTAATGCTTTATTTCAAATGTACTTCGGTCTGGAACACTGGTTTTCTCTGAGGACTTCATGTAGCTCTGATCAATAAAGTATATCATTGTTGGAAAACTAGAACATATCCATGTGGCACTTCTTCTATCATCATAAGATCTGATATTCTGAGTAATCATCCTGATACAATATCTCTGTTATAGAAAATCTTCACCACGCTTCTGATGTGCAGTGGAGGTTCTCCACCAAGTTATCCTCTTCCATCTGCATACAAGGGTCTCTTTCTGGTATGCCTCAAATTCTTGAGGTTTCTCTTCATATGCTCTTTGTTCAATTTATTTGGAGAACAATCTATGCATTCATCTAATGTAGAACTCCAACCCATGGATGTTGTGGATGATATAATGACTCATGTAGAGGTATGTTTGGTTTATTGGAACAAGTAATCGTCATAGTCTTCTCCCTCCATCTGGGAGAACCTCTAGTTCTAGACCTTGTAATGCTTGCGTATATACACTATTCTTCATCATAACTTTTAGTTCCTCTGCTTGATTTATTTTAGTGAGTTCATATCAGGCTGGTAATATTGTGATTTTTAATACAGTGACTGGTTGTTCTAGCTTCTCTTTATTTCTTGGATTCTTTCATGTTCTTCCTCATGTTTTTCTTTAGCTCTTGGGTCCATGGAGTGTCTTATAGATTCCATGCCCGAAAGATTCCACTTCTTCCTTTCATAATAGGATCATGGCTGTGAATGGAAAACCAAGGATACTTAAGGCTTCTCTTCGAAGAAGTCTTCTTCTATGGTCGAACTGAACACATACTACTTTTCATGTTTTCTATCATGGATATATACTTCATCATCTTCAATGGATCATAGGATTATCTCCCTACTAATCATTGCTTCATGTATGAATGCATGCTCTTCTTTTTCATGATATATAATCGGCTCCCTCCATCTAGGAGAGTCCATGCTTTCTTCTACATCCTTATTCCCTTCTGCAAAGTGTTATAAGTCTTTCTCCAATTTCCTCTTGATTGTTGACTTCTTTCTGTCTTTGCTTCTTCTAAGTCTCTTCAGGATTGATTCTAATTTCGGCTTATCTTGTAATAGCTTCCACATGATTTGTTTGATATATTTCATCCTTTCATGTGTATTATATGACTTGTATAATGATAGAAATCCTTATCTTGTGGTTCTTCCATAAGTATAGTTCTTCTTTGAACATATTATCTTCTAAGAGATAGATATACAAGATATGTACATAGACTATGCAAACAAGATATGTACAAGAACTAAGAAGAGTATTGTTACCCTCAGAAGAAGAAGTCTCTTTCATCCTGCTTAGTCTTCTTTCTAGGTTCCTTTTCTTCAGAAACTGATGCTTCGTGTTTCTCCTTCCTTTTCTTTAGCTCGGGACAATGATTCTTGTAGTGACCATACTTTCGACAGTTGAAGGATTGTATTTCTGAAATATCTTTCTCTTGATTTGGCTTCCTCCTTGAACCAAGCTTCCTTTTGTTCCTGAAATTCTTGAATCTTTTTGTGAAGGCTTAATCATCGTACTTGTTTTGGGGTTTCTCTTTTGCACTAATATTGGATTCTTCTTGAGCAAAGCAAGTCCAAAGTTCTTCAAATGTAGGATACTCCTTCCTTATGTTCATGCTTGCAACAAATGCATCCCATGTCTTGGGAAGACCATTCAGTACTATGTTTACCAATTCCTTCTCTGAAATGATCTCTTCAATAGCTTGTAGTTGATCTCTTAACTGGGAGATCCTCACAAAGTATGATGTTATGCTATCATCGTCATTCATCTTCATGTCACAGAGCTCATTCTTTAGACTCATTATTTGTCCAATGTTTTTGACTTAGAAGAGGTTTGTTAAGGCATCGTACATCTTCTTCGATGAGTCGAGATGGGAGATGTAGGGTATCAAGTGGTCTTTTATAGAGTCCACTATGATACTCATGGAATTGATGTCATTGTCTTTGAACTTCTCCATAACTGCAATGTTCTGTAGTTCCTTCTCTTTTCCTTCTTCAAACTCTAGTTCCACGATCTTTCCTTTCACGATATCCAGCACTTTAATCTTGGAAAGGATAAGGTCAATCCTTGTCTTTCACACTCTGAAGTTAGAAGCTCCATCTAAATTGTTCTCTGACTTCATAGAGTAAGTCTTTGCTGCTTTGACTTGGTCAACCCTAGATTTGACCAAAAACTCAAACTTGGCGTCTTGGCTTGCTAAGAGTACCAGGAGATGCGTTGGGCTAGGGTGCATTGATCTATCCGGAAATTAGATCAATCCCTTCACTTAAGGTGCCTCAACAAAAGGATTAGGGTTTCTACAACTGCACCTGCTAGTAACCCTAGCGGAAGTGCTTTTGTAACACCATGTTTCCCCCAGTTAGTAAAAATAACTATATTGGCCAAGAACTATGGCAAACTCAAAGATGTGAATGTTTGATTTGACAGACCTTTGTATAAAAGGTCGATGAATGTAAATAATATCATGAATATGTGTCGCATGATTGCTAGGAGGGGATGTGCTGAAAGAGACCACGATGGATGATGAGAGATGGTGGAAGGGGCCGGGAATGGTTGCATTAACTTCCACCAAACCGAAATCGTACCGGTGGTTTGTACGTGCTCGGAAACCAAAGCTCACTCTCTGACCTCGGAATAAATTACCCGTCGGGATGGTAGGTGGGGAGGCTCCTCAAGAGTCAATGAGGGGATGGGGGTGAACTTCCCATCCGCAGAAGCTCTCAGACCTGACCACGGACAGGGAAATTCACGCCACACGCAACCTCGCAGGAAAAAGGCAAGGAAAGAAGTGTGGAAGGGGAAAAAAGGAGCGCGCGCGATAGGAATCGTGGAAGGAGAACCGGAGGAACTCCAAAAATACAGAGAGTCGTGAGCAGAGGAGAAGGGGAGTAACCTTTATCCTTGACTTCCATGAGCTGGAAGTAGGAGACTGAGTCTCAAAGCATCGTGGTCTAGCTCGGGGGTGGCTAGTGGTAAATCCGGTTGGAATCACTGAGCCTACGATTGGGTGGAAACGAGCACCCCTCTCAGCATTCGCATCACGTCCGAGATTTCTGATAAGTGTTATATCTTTCATTTGGAATTGAATGTCCTGATCGCATGCTCATTTTTATACGATCGTAAATAGTTTCTGTATAGAAGTGGTTGCCTTGTGTTTTGATTGGAAATAATGGATGCATGCTTATACTGATATAAATACAAATCAGTTAATGTATGGAATGTGTAATTTTGGGATACGAGTCCAATCCCCTGAGGATTGACCCATCTAACTGGGTTTGTGTTATGCCCTGGTTTATCCTCCCGAAGGCACCTTTTTCGGGAAAGTTCCCTCGCTTTCCAGAGTCGGAGTGAGCCCCTTGAAAAGACTACCATTGTAGTAAATCCGCGAGTTTACCTTGCCACTATCGCGAAACATATGGGCTTCGGAGTTTCGGCTCCCGGGAAACCCAGGTGCAAGACCCCTTGTCTGCGCACATCGCGAAACCCCGAAATGAGCTTAGTGTATATATGGGCTTGAGAGTTTCGGCTCCCGGGAAACCCAGGTGCGAGACCCCTTGTCTGCACACATGGCGAAATCCTGACTTGCGAAACCCCAAAATGAGCTTAGTGTATATATGGGCTTCGGAGTTTCGGCTCCCGAGAAACCCAGGTGCGAGACCCCTTGTCTGTGCACATCGTGAAATCCCGACTTGCGAAACCCCGAAATGAGCTTCGTGTATATATGGGCTTCGGAGTTTCGGCTCTCGGGAAACCCAGGTGCGAGACCCCTTGTCTGCGCACATCGCAAAATCCCGACTTGCGAAACCCCGAAATGAGCGTAGTGTATATATGGGCTTCGGAGTTTCGGCTTCCGAGAAACCCAGGTGCGAGACCCCTTGTCTACGCACATCGTGAAATCCTGGTATGTGAAACCCCGAAGCAATGTAGTGTGAAAGGATTTCGGCATTTCGGCACCCGGGAGACCAAAGGGTATGAACCCCTCATTTTTGCAAGTTCCGAAATCCCGGTACGCGAAATTCCGGTAGGTGAAATCCTGAAGCGGCTTAGTGTGAATAGGATTTCGGGTTTCGGGGTTTGAAGAGTCGAAGAACTCAACTCCCTTGTGTTTTGAACTCCCGGTTTCTGAAGTCCCGAAATGTGAAAGGCGCCTCTTGGCTTAGCCCGGGGTCATAATCGATGATCACCTGGAGGTGAAGCTTGCACTTGGTGCTTGAGTTGTACACGACGGATTTTCAACGAAAGAACCACTGGATTGGTTTAGTGAAGGTCTCGATCGGAAGACCTAGCCTACACTAGAACCTTATGGGAATTTGGGAACTGTGTCCCTCGATAAAGAAGGAGAAAGAAAAAGGCGAAAAAACTATTATGTCGTAGTGGGTGTGTGACAGCTTTGGTGACTGCTCCTGCTAGAAACCCTAGTGGTAGTTTTTCAATGAGCTTAATATCCTTATGGCTATGTTTCCTTCCAGCGGTTAGACTGAATGAAGGTGGTGTGGGCCCATAACCTGTTAGAATATGAATGGGTTTGCTCATTTTACCATTGACAATATCACTATTTCCACCCAACCATAGGCTAAAGCCACCCTTCGAGCACCTTAACCTTGACTGAGAATCACTCTGGAAGCAAACCCTAGGCTAGATAGCCAAACAAGGGGTAGCGCACCTTTCCCCAAGGATAGTGCACCAACAAGAGCTTATCAGATAGTCCAAACTCTAACCAAGAGATAGTCCAAGCCAAACGTGATCTGCTAGCTGTAGCAACTGCAATGGCAACTCTCCTCCAAACCTGTGCACAAAAATGGGTACTGCAATGCGCACAAGTGTTGCTCTGCAATTCTGAGACTGTCTGCTAGAATGAAAATTGGCCTCCTGTATTTATAGTAATTCTGGCTATCTGCCTGGGCCGACTTCTCATTCTGGGTATCTGTTTGTTCGGTATATATTATTTCTTCTGGCCGACTTCTTCTCTTGGAGGCTAATAACCTAATACAAGTTATCTTCTTGAGCCGACATGTCTTCTAGGGTTATTAGCCAACTCATTAGGGTTTCTTCTTGCTTCCCGGAATATTATATTCTCGTCACGTTTACACGTGGAGGTAAATACCTCCTACAACTACCATAATATCAATAATACCATGGGTTTCCAAAACCATGGACTCATAAACCACCATTAGGAAAATTCTTATTTTTTAAGAAAATTTCAAATCTTGTATTTACATTGTCATGTGTTGAAGTAAAAGATGTGTTAATAGTGAGGGGAAGATGTGTTAATATTATATTGTAAAATTGCACACTTTACCAATTTCTAGAATTGTTTTATTTATTTATTTATATAAGAGAAGGCATTCATGCTTTTTATTTATTTGTTTATATAAGATAAGGTATTATGAAAGTAAAATTTATATGTTATCCCATATTCAAATATAAATATAAATATTTCTTATCATAAAAAAGAATTTTTTACTATTTTGTGTTTTTATATAAATATTTTATTTTTAATATAATAAAAGACTTTTATTTTTCTAAATTTGTATAGATATGTTTGTTTTTTATAATAAAAAGAAGTGATTAAAATGTTTGTTTTTATTATATTTTTATACTATATGTTTATTTTTTATAATAAAAAGAAGTGATTAAAATATTTGTTTTTATTATATTTTTATTACTATATGTACTGCAAATTTTAGCACTTTTTAATATGATAGCATTGTTGTTTAATATAATAAAAATACTTTTATATTTCTAAATATGTACTGCAAATTTTAGCACTTTTTAATATGATAGCATTGTTGTTTAATATAATAAAAATACTTTTATATTTCTAAATTTGTATAGATATGTTTGTTTTGTATAATAAAAAGAAAAGATTGCAAATTTTAGCACTTTTTAATATGCTAGCATTGTTGTTTAATATAATAAAAATATTTTTATTTTTCTAAATTTGTATAGATATGTTTGTTTTGTATAATAAAAAGAAAAGATAGTTTTGTTTTGTATAATAAAAAGAAATGATTAAAATGTTTGTTTTTATTATATTTTTATAATTCTATGTATTGTAATTGCAAATTTTAGCATTTTTTAATATGATAGCAATGTGATGAATATTTTATTTCTTTTTTGTGTGTTTTGAAAAAAATTATCATTTCCTAATATCATAATTATGAGAAGGGATATCACTTATGTTTGTCTATGTGTTAGTTGTTTTTTTTGTGGTGGTAAATGAAATAATATGCAATCTATTTACATCTTTTTGGGGGTTTTATTGTATGATTTCAATTAATTTTATATTTTCATTCATTATAGGGATTTGTTTATGTTAACATTACAAAAAAAATTGCTATCTTAATGCTCCACAAATAGATAATTATTTTCTCATATTTTTGTCCATTTTTTTTTTTTTAAATTCAACAATCTTGATCAACTCCTACTTTTCTCAATTCGATCTCTCCGAAAATAGTATCAGAAATGATTTACAATTTCCATGACATTTTAAGGTAATCATGTGCATGGAATGTCAATTGTGACATGTTCATATAGTTAAATCATTTGTAGTTTGTTATCCATTGTCTTCTATCTAGCTAACACTAGTGAGAAACACACCCCAATACCAAGTGCTTCGTCGCATATTGCAAACTTCCTTTAGCTTAGTTTTCAAACACACCCCAATATTAAGTGCTTCATCACATACTGCAAACTTCCTTTAGCTTTGTTGTCAGTTCTAGATAGTATTTATTTTGCCAAGTAGATATATCAGCTTGACATGCATTGTAGATATATCAGCTTCAAATGCATTGTCACTTGCTTCACAGCAAAACACTATTATCACAAAGATTGAACTAGCTTTTTGTAACACATTAGTAATGTCCAATGTCCATTTATATGTTCTCCATGTCATTTAAAAAATACTAATTGCTTCAACAATGTTATTGTAAGGATGCCTATACCTTTTTAAAAATATATCATTTAAATATCCATTATCAATGCTATATACATTATCCAAGGTAAGATATATCTTCAGTTTTATGTTAGTATACTTGAATTTTCAATATCTATAAACTATGCTTATAACTTCATTGCATTCGACGAAGAATTAGAGTTTTAGAATGTTGTTCATTGTCTCAAACCAACCAATTCATAGCATTATTGTTATGAAGCATAGTAACTTGATGACATGTAAAACACGAACCAACTGCCAACTGTTACTCGTGATGCTTATTTGATCTACAAATTACTCCACCGATCAACTCTGAAATGTTTGATGTTTCTTAGAGTTTTTTGTTTCATAGTTTGACTGTAGTTATGTTAATTGTGGTTGCATTCACAAGAAATAAAATGATAAGTAGTTTGGTCCATATTAATAAGCCATCATGTGAGAACTCACCTTAAGGATGGAAGGAGACGAGTGATTCAGAGCCAAAATTATATGAAAACCAAAACTTATATGGAAAAGAACAAATAATTGTAGCTTGCTAGTTGTAAAAGAAAAGTAAAAGCAATGGAATCTATTAAACATGTTTCCTTACCATTATGGGACATATTGATCCGGCCTAGTCGCAATGTCTCTACTTCGCAGTTGGCCATCCAAACCAATAACTAGGATGCGGGGGATTTCTCTCGTATCTATTCATCCATTCACCCCATTTGATTATGGGGAATGTGCAGCTTCAAATAGACTGATGAGACAAGGATATCAATTTAGACTATGAATGCATGAAAGTCAATATATCGGTTTAGATTTTAATCCACCTACCATAATTTCAAATGTTGTATTTGTATTTGGTCATGTTAGCTAAAAATCCTTGCATTCATGCTTAGCATCAACCTAATAAATGTAACAAGTATCCAATCTAGAATCTTCTTGTTTTGAAAGGTACGTGCTCTTAAGCAGGGTACAAATTACAATAAGAGGAGGTGAAAAGTGCACCAGAATGACTGAAATAATAATTCACATTCATTGTATTGCGATATCTGTCATGGCATTGCAACTTGCCAATCTATCACATAACATAGTTGCAAGTTGTCAATCTACACATGAAAAAAATACTATACTTATAGGGACCATATGCAAGGAACACGTTTCAAGTTGTTAATTAACACCAATGCTCTTTGATTTCGGCATGGTCTAAAATAAATAGTAGTTGGAAACGACGTTGAAGCTACCAAATAGTCTGTATGAAATGTCTGTCGTTGGATGTAAACTAGCATAGTTGTTAACTCGCGGCTGAGAACGTTGGAACATGTGCTTCTAATATAAAATGTTTGTGGTAATTCCTTTGTGGTAATATGAAACGTTTGGTTGCATTAGGTTGATAAATGGAATGTGGCAATTACATATCCTTACAGTAATTTTTTAATGTGATTAGGTAAATGTTAAAAAGTAAACATGTTAACGGATGCCTTGATAAATGCAAGAAAGTTATGAACGATAAATCTGATCCATTGATTTTGGAGGACGACTAAGAATATGTCAGCATCTTCAATGCATAGCCATCAAATTAGGGTTTAAGGTTAAATAAGGTTAAAAGATCATTAATTGTGCCCATTGTCAATAAGTGTACGCCTTTCGACGTAACAAGGATTTCCCTATGTTTTTGAATTAAACAATTTTCCCTGCCAGCTTTCCATTTATCCACCATATGTCTCCCAAACATGCGCTTGAATGCTTTTACTTACCATCTGTCCATCTCTTCACCATATGTCATCCAAACATGTCCTTGAATGCTTTGTGTCGTGGTTTCTAAAAACAATGAAACAAATCAAATTACCATGCTTTTGTGTATATTTATTATCCAAATTTAATATATATATAAAAAAATCAATATAATGAATAAATAAATTTCCTATATATTGAATAATCCTCGCATGTTGCTTTCAATACCATTATGCAATCACATCAAGCCCATGTGTTTTTGTTGCTTAGCTTCCCCAGAGATAAGTAGATTGGTTAAAGATTTATGAGGCATTCTGCAGGTATGGATGTTTAACTATTTTGGGCAGTTTTTTATACTAATGGAGCACTCCATTTAGAAACTTGTGAGGAGATTTTATGGTGCAAAGAGTAAACGCTTCCTGCAACGCTCAAAATGCTGAAGAAATGTGTGCCCAGAGGTAACAAGGAAGAGTTTGTAACATTTCAAGTTTCAAGGTATCATTCATGTTGATACTTTTATGGTTTTTTATATGAAATGCTCAAAATGCTGAAGAAATGTGTGCCCAGAGGTAACAAGGAAGAGTTTGTAACATTTCAAGTTTCAAGGTATCATTCATGTTGATACTTTTATGGTTTTTTATATGAAATGCATCAGAGTAGGACTCATATTACATTTAATTATGCATGCCTCCTCTTGATTGTACATCACTTTCCTCTTTGTTCCCCCTCGTTTTATAGTCTGAATTTTGTGAGTTTTCCAATTGGAGTATGCATTACAACTAGTTAATCCATAGTTGTTTGTTAGCTAACATCATGGATTATACCTATGGGTAGATGACTTTAATCAATGGAACTTGGGATAAGTATGAATTGGTAACGAGAATCTGGCCACAAGTAATCAACTCCATTTATGAAGGGGTCAAACTCTCAATTGAATTGAAAAAACCATTAAGTTCAATTGACAAAAGCTAAGAAACGGTTCATATAAATTCTTGTTTGCGACTTCTGAATCC
>ML793002.1:177871-194307 GCA_009831015.1 Picea engelmannii
TGTTCGGAATGCGACGAAAACAGTTCCATTGTGTCCGTCTCATCTTCCTGATTCTGGCGGTATATTTACTTTCGCAAACGGAGTCCGTATGGAGGAGATATCGCGATCTGTCCGCCAAGCCAAACAGGGAAAAATTTGGGATGCTGACTGTACCTGTCCGTACAGTCCGTACGGCCACGTGGAGGGTCGTACCATCATGATGACGTGGAAATTGCTGGTTGGTTGTTTGTTGGCGAATACGGTGTTGATACGTGTCAATGGAAGCCAATAATGTGTGGACATGTGGCCCAACCCATTAGTGCCACGTGTCCCTATACGACTGGTTCATATGGTTGTATATATATATATATATATATATATATATATATATATATATAATGGCATGGGGAGTCTGCGGGGTTCGACCCCCGGACCTCCCCCACAGTACAAAGCTCTAATGAAACTCCGCTAGCCAACTTACCGTCATTTGTTCCTTGTTAGGAAGGCGGGAAACATTGTATTTAATTTGCATTTGTGTTATATTGGCATGGGGGGTCGGGCCGGGGCTTAGCCCCGACCCGTGGCTCTTTGTAAACATATATATGACCATAGCATATATTAAAACCCAAACATTTGGCATGTGTATTGTATTCCGTTTTATATATGTATCAAAGTATATGCGCGGGAATGGAAACCACGACCCATAGTTCATATATGTAACCCGTGGGTTTTGTGACCAATGGTTTAAACGTGCGCGGGGATTGCACGGTTTCGGGGGTTATACGGTTATACAACGGAGTAACCACCTTTTCGCTGAGCCCAAGGTCGCATGAGCCATATGATCGAATGTCGAGGCGGTTAGGGGCTGGAGGCGTCTTAACCGTCCTACGATTTGCACCGTTGGCGTGGTTGCACTCGATGCCGAGTTTTTACGCTTAAATGAGCGTGTGAGCCAGGTTTGAAGCACAAGGGTGCGATTTGTAGAACCAGAGACAACAAAGTTGAAGAGAGAGATTTCAAGAAGGCTATCTTCTTCATTTTTCGACCGTTTCAGGTGCCGAAAGAGCCCAGACAGGGGTTTTGGGACGCTGCGGAGCCATTGGAGCAGTCAGTTTGTCATTTTGAGCATTGTAAGGCATGTTTTTGATCACTTTGAGCAATTTAATAATAATGATCCATTGGAAGCTGGACCAGGAGATGTAGCCCGGAGTGGGGTGAACTCCTTTATCAAGTTGTTGTGTTTATGTCTGATGTTCAATGATTTATGCTGCTGTCTATGTGTATTTCTACATAAGTAATCCTTAATTATGTGTTGCAAATTGATCTGGTTGCTTTAAACACATTACATTTCATTTGCAATATTTATTCAAGTTTTTCAAGTCTTCTTCATTTTTAGATCACATTGAAGGATTGTAGATAAATCACATGAAATGGGTTCCAGAATATATCAATGATCATATGATGGCACTTCTAAACCAAATGATTTTGGAGTCCTTCCCAGAGAGTTGGGTGACAAACTTCATCATCCCCATCTTCAGAGTGATAAAAATCAACTTAGGTTATTCTAGGACCATCATGATCAACTCCACATTCACCAAGTTGATCATGATGGTATAGTAGAAAGCAACTCCTAGTGATAAAAACAAAAAACATAAGTTTGACATAATTTATTGTTGGAATTCCAACATCATACTTGTATGTTTTATTGTTATTTTCCAAGTTTGCATAAAGTTATATTTACAATCTCATGTGTTGAAGCAAAAGATGTGTTAATATTGAGGGAAAGACGTGTTGATCTTGAAAGAAATATGTGTTAATGTTGTATTGTAAAACTGCACATTTAACCAATTTCTAGAATATTATATTTATTTATTTATAGAAGACAAGGCATTCATGTTTGCTATGAAAATCAAAGATATATGTTATCTCATATTTATATATAAATATTTTTTTTAGCATAAAAAGAGTTTTTTACTATTTTATGTTTGTATATAAATATTTGTTGATAAAAAGAATTTTATTTTTTTAAATTTGTACATATGTTTATTTTTTATAATAAAAAAAATAATTAAAATGTTTATTTTTATTGTATTTTTATCACTCTATCTATTGTAATTGCAAATTTTAGCATTTTTTAATATGATAGCCTTGTGACTTTTCTTGCGATATCAATAAAGGGTCGCTACTTCGCCGAGTATGGATAGTTTATTTACTGTGAGAGTCTATGTGTTTTCAGCTTAGCTTTTTCTGTTTGTTCTTCTCGGTTCTAACCCTGTAATAGAGTGCAGAGTTCACCTTCAGCTGAGTTACTTCATCAGGCGGCGAATAAACAACCTCACTACTTAAAAATGTGCGTTTTGGCTGCCACGGATTGGCCGAAACTTAAGTAGTTGCAATCCATAATTCCAAAACGATTATAGAAAGATTTTGGATTTCTGTAATTGCACTCCATTTTTGTTTAACAGATGGTGACAACTGTAAATGCCCTTTTTCTTAACAGACGGGCAAAGACAAACAGGTATAAATGTAGCAATCAAAAGTAGTTCCCTTCATTATTCAGAGGACCATGGCATGAGCACATAAATTATGGCTAGAGTACATTCAATGGTTGCAAGAGAAAGTGTCTGAGTAATATCAAGCCAGTAACGCCATAAATATCATAACTGCCAAGAGAGTGATTGTAGCTGGTACTTGATGTTTTAATAGGGATGATGATTTATCTGCACAACGCCAAATATGTCAGTGCTGTTCATGCAATGAGGTCACCAAAACAATATATGTAAAATAAAAGGAAAAGAAGCAGAATATGAAGGTTCACTGTGCTTACTAATTTGGGGGAGCAATGGCAATGGCAATGGCGAGGGCGAAGGCGTTTCCGTCGATGATGAATCCGAAGGTGGAGGCGCGGTTTCTGTAAATGATGAATCCGAAGGCGGAGGCGCGGCTTCTGTGAATGATGAATTAAAAGTAATAAAGCAGCTTAAAAGCATAGCCTTAGATTCGGCTGCGGTCCCTTGAATAGACGACTGCAAGCGTTTGATTGCTGTGGAGAGGCATTTAGTGCAGTTGGAGGCAGATAAATCTCTCGAGCACTGAACAGCTGCATCAATGGCAAACTGATCCCCAGTAAAAGACGAAGAAGAATTAGAATTGGAATAGACTGTTGATCCGGCAGCGAATCCCTTAATCAATGCTGTGGAATTAGCCAGAATAGTTATATCATCGGATTCTTTGGCGGCCTCACTAGACAAATTGCCRAGAAGATCGCCAATAGCTGCCCCGAATAGATACGGATTAATCTTGCGGTAATTAGATTGGCCAGTATGATTATTCCATTGACCAACACTATCATCCCTATCGCTTAGCTGTGAGATGAAGCTGGAGTTATCATAACGCAAATTGCACWTGTCCAACCAGACTTGGCAACTTATAGAGTTATTGCATGAAATTGTAGCAAGTACATCTGCCTTGGCGTCTTCGGAACATTTATAACATTCTTGCTGGGAAGCGTCTCCTCTGCACTGGAGGAGAGCATAGATCATATTTGGACTTTGCCCATACCAAGATAGAGCAAATCCTCTACTTTGGGTTTGATTTCCACCGTTTGAATTAACATTAATTGAAAGATTGTTCAAAGCCATATTCAATTTTTTCTGAAACGTGCTTCCATATTCAAGTATTGGTACTACTGTCTGGCACAGCATGATTCCATACTAAGAATGGCTGAGAGACATTTCTAAGAGAGGATAAATCCCACGTCTACGTCCATGATGCGGTCGGCGTCACCATCAATCCATTAGGAAGAGTGCTAAACAGTATGAGTATTGTGATCAACCATAAAAATGATGGGTTTCCCTTGAAGGTATTCATGATGATATTTTCAGCAATGTCTTTGGAATATAGGCTTACTGGATCGAGGATATTATATTATATAAACCAGGTCGAAGATGCTGAATGATATCAAATTATAGATATCAGTTTCATATCCTGGGTGTTTTATAGGCTTCTAATATCTGGAGCGTCCAGGGCAGTGCACGCGCTTGGAACTTGGGATAAGTATGACTTGGTAATGAGAATCAGGCTCAATTGGAGGGGTCAAATTCTCAATTCAATTGAACTATTCAACCTAATTAATCCCCAACTTTAATCAATGGAACTTGGGATAAGTATGACTTGGTAACGAGAATCTGGCCACAAGTAATCAACTCCATTTATGACGGGGTCAAACTCTCAATTGAATTGAAAAACCCATTAAGTTCAATTGACAAAAGCTATGACATATATATTCTCGTTTGTCACTTCTGAATCTGTCAAACTGATTTTTATAACGTGTCTTACATGTTACAAAAATGAGATTCTCCATTTGAAGCTTTCGATTTTATATATATAAATTTTGTCATACTAATGCAATCTTCTACGACATGGGCTACGCCATGCTTAAAAAACGCGTTTTGACTTGCACTAGATTGTTTCAAAATTCTGGAGTTGCAGTTCATCTTCTAAAACAATTCCATATCAACTCAATACTGAAATGTAAATATATTTTTAAATTGATGTATGGTAAACATTATGCATGAATATTAGAACAATTACTGTTGTATAAATTGGATTATTTATAATTTGGATGGGGTCTGTGGCTAGCGGAAACCTAGCGGCAGACTCGCGTTTACACTAAGGCTATTCGTCTGCTCCGGGGGGCTGGGCTGGGTTGGGTTGGCTAGCTTCCTCAAGCCTCTTTCCCTTCGTCTGCAGTGGATCGATCCATTTTTCTCTCCCTTCTTGGTTGCCCGTTCATGTGGCGGTCGTTATCTGCTTTCGGATCGTGGGGGTTCCCTGAAGGGTGTGGTGTTCTGGGCCTTTCGTGGTGTTTCAGATCTTGCTTTTCTTGGTCGGATCCGGGTTCCTTTGTTTTTGTCCTTCCTCTCTGAGCCGCCGGTACTTTTTCTATGGAGTTTTTTCTTCTTCGTGTGGGCTTTTGTGGATCTCCAATTGATTTTTCTTCCGTGTGGGGTTTGATGCATTCCATTGACTTTGACTTTGGTGTCCTTGGGTTTTAAGGTTGAGTGCAGAGTTTAGTCTTTTTGCAGCTTGAGTCTGGGGTTTTTGGCTCCTCTCGTTTTCCTGAGAAGTTAGAATGCCCTTCAGATCTGGTCCGTCTCGTATTTGGGTTTTGTTTGGAGGTTTGTTTTGTTCTACCCTCTGGGCGAGGGTTTCTGGGGGCTTTGTTTTTCTCTATGAGTATGCTGGATCTTTCAGGGTTTGATGTTTACTTAGATCATGGTCCTATTGATAGAGGTTATAATGCCAATGCCACTTTGACGAGGTCTATGTTTTGAGGTCCTTAGCTATGGTTGTGCAGTGTTGTTGCCTAAATCAGCGCTTTGAAGTCCTTCTATTAGACGTGCAGCTTTTTGCCTCTTAGATTTTCTGACATTTTCAATCTCTGGTGTTGTTGTTATGA
The DNA here is from genome assembly GCA_009831015.1 of Picea engelmannii. Taxonomy (NCBI): domain Eukaryota; kingdom Viridiplantae; phylum Streptophyta; class Pinopsida; order Pinales; family Pinaceae; genus Picea; species Picea engelmannii. The sequence continues at coordinate 183,312 of ML793002.1, forward strand.
GAGCTTTTTACAGCTGTGAGTCTCCGGAGTTTTATTAAGCGATTGCATTACCGGCTTTATATTTCACATATTATAGGAGTTTTAGCATTGGATTATTTATAATTTAATATTTTAAATTAGATAATATATATTTTTGTATATATAATATTAAATGTTTTACTTTATTGTTGATGCATATTAAAAGTGGTTATAAAGTGAAATGCAAGGTTGTGGTTGTACATGATATGATATTACTAAATTTGTAACAAAACAGTAATCTTTGTTAATCACTGAAACGTGGTAATGATAGTCATGATGGTAAATTTTAAATATGATCAAGTAAAAATAAAAAAAATAAACATGTAAACTGATGCTTTTATAATAGTGAAAAAATGACTAAGAATATTTCATTAATATTTAATCTTATCCATATAAGATTGATTAAACACTAAAAACCTATTAAATGTGTCCATTATCGATAAATATACACCTTTAAACTTATTAAGAATAAATAAATAAATATAAAACAACTATAAATATAATAATAATTAATATTATATGTTGTATATATTAAATTAAACAATATATATATTTTTTATATATATTGAATTATTAATAATTTATTATTTTAAATTAAATAATATATATTTTTATTGTATATATTAAATTATTTATAATTTAATATTTTAAATTAAATAATATATATTTTAATAGATACAAAATATAATAATAAAATATAAATAAAAAATATTTATTATTAAAAAGTACAATTTTCTAAATGGTGATTTGAGACGAGCATAGACAATGAATCTACCAACTTGACGTTCAATCCTCAAATGCCGAAGTGGACATGTAAGATTACAATACCTTTTCCACTTAGTTTTGCCAAAGGATTAAACACTTATATGGGTTGCTTGACTTTATTATAACTTTACACCCCTCTCAAATCATATAACATATTATATATATATATATATATATATATATATATATATATATATATATATATATATATAAAAGTTATTTCAAACATTTATTATCATATTAGTGAGAAGCACTAATTGATTTGAGTGAGAGATTTGAAGTGAGCACAAACTCATCTAAATTACTGAATTGAAGTGAGTAGTGAAGTGAGGAGCAATTTAAAAGTACAATTTGAATTTTTTCTTATTTTTCATATATTTAGTTGTCTAAACTTATAATTATAATAGTAATTTTCCTTGAATTTCCATGCATTGAGTTGTCCAATCTTATTAATTACAATAATAATCACAACTTAATGATTTGAGAGGTATAATTTGTTTTATTTCTTAATTTCAATGTTTTGTTACAAATGATATGGAGAGAGAAATAGTTCAACATAAGATTTGTTTCTTATAAATGAATTAGTAGTAATAATGGAACAATGATTACCAATTGTACACCATAATCCATAAAAAAAAGTTGATAGCACAATGAGGATCAATACTTACCTTTTTTTCCAAAAAAATAGATAGCAAATTACACAAAACACATAAAATAATGGATATCTCCCTTTTCTCGAACAACTAAATCGAGGTAATATTTATACAAAGTATTTCCATACCCTGAAAGTCGAGTTAAATGTTTGAAAAACTATGCCTAGGATTTCATGGAGTCACTATGGAAGTGCATTGCAATACATTGAAAACCTATCCATGCTATAAGGGATCCATATCAAGGCCACTTTTTTCCATGAAGAATGGATTCATGCATGAGGACAAGAATTGTGTAAATGTCCTAGAAGATGACATATATTGCACCAGAATGTTGTATTATCATAATACAAATCCTGCTTGCATTTAATTTTTTTCCATTTGAGAATCATTTTGTTTAAAATAATCTTATTAAGGTTAATCTCAACAGAAAGTCCAGTATATGTGTATAGTCCACCTATAGCTCTCCTAAAATCTATTTTTATATAACTACCCAAAGTATTCTTAATCATCCTCCATAACTGAGATATGCCACAAATGTAAGGGAAAATCACCATGACAAACCCAAACTAACATACTAGTAATAGACATGGAGCTTGGATCAAAATCTAGGAATGAAGAAGTTATAAATAGTCTCATGCTTCCCAAAACCAAAGACCCTCCTCTAAAAATTTCTTATAATCAACATAATAAAAAAATTGAAATACAAAAAAGCTTGTGGAAAAGAGAGACGTCTCATAATTCTTTGTCCAAGTAAAATGCATCCACGTGTACAAATCCAATGAAGGATGCCAATAATCATTAAATCTGCAGATAATATTAGATGATCCAATGAAGGATGCCAATAATCATTAAATCTACAGATAATAATATATGATTCATAGTTTTAATGAAGTTGTGTGATCTTCGAGAGTGTGATCTCCACCCATTGGTCTAGGTAGAGTGAATCCATAGGTACAAATCCAATGAATGATGTCAGTAACCATTAAATTTGTAGACAATAGTATATGATTCATAGTTTTGATGAAGTTATGTGATCTTTGGCACTGTGATCTCCACAAGTGCATATCTTCCACTATCAAATTTATTTACTTTTTAGAATATTGAATAGAATGATTTATCATTTGTGGTTGATTTTGTTTTGAGATGGAATTATACATCTCCCCACATAGTGCCTTGCAATACATTTAGTATCTCACAATTTGGTGCTTAAAAAAGCCATATATTAAAAAAATAATAAGAATACAATCAATATTATGTGTAGGTTGGATATTTAAAAAATAAAATTAATACAATACACATATATAACACCATTGTCTTCATAATAATTCCTTTGTGCACATCTATCTTCATTGTTTTCTTCTCTTTCCATTTAATGAAAGCATCTCAAAGTTCTTTACATTGCTTAGTAAATGTTTGATAATTTTATTTGGACTATATATTGAATAAACCTCAAAGGAGAATTGTAAGTCCCTCTTTAACGAAATGGTTTTACTCAGTTGATCTAGGTGGATATTGGTGGAAACCCACTTGTTCCACTAATTTAGAATGGTTGCACATCTTAGCAGTTTTTCTATGGTTTTTTCGGGTCCCAAACTTCTGGGGTCTTTTTGAGGCCCTAAACAACGTATTTTGGCCTAGTAGTGCTTAATATGTAGCCAAGGGCACATGCTAGGCTAACTGGAAAGTGTACTCCTCGGCTAGATCTGTCTAACGGGGTATCGAGTTCCAGAAACGAAGATCGTATTCAAAAGTTGTGTCCCTGGGAAGTTGACATATCAACTAACCACATCAGGGCCCACAAACCTTTTGGTGTTTCATCATTTTGGGTTAGGGCTTTGGATGTTTAGGGTTTTGGATGTTTAGGGTTTTCTCATTGATGATTTATGTTAAAAGGATTTTTTTGCCTCTTTGTAATCAACTTCTTGCGAATGAGTGTAGTTTTCACATCTCTATCTTCAGAGATAAGCTCCCACTATTCTAGCTAGCTTGTGTGTTTTGCATTTTACAATCTTTTGTATTTCATACAATCATTAATAGAATCTGAGTTTAATTGTATTACTTTGTTTCTTGTAATATCTTTATGTGTTTCCTTGTTATATATTTTCCTTCATGTTGTTCCCAATATAATATGGATCAGTAGTATCATAATAGTCTACTCCTTGTCGTTTCTTAGTGCATGTCCCTGACGAGGTCAGGGTATAGAGATATGGGTCTTGAGTTAGTCTCTCTTGAGGAAAACCGCTCTCTTTAGCCCAAGTAGCCTCCCATGGTGAAAGAAAAGACAGACGACAGAGAAGGAGATCCTATCAAACTGTTGCTCGAGGAATCCCTCACGCAATAGAGGAAAGAGATGATGGATAATTTCACTCAGATCCTTAGACAACTTCCAACAATGATGGTGACACCTTTAACCAACAGTTTCTTCAGAGGTGTAACACTCTTCAAAGTACAAGTTAACTTTGATATTCCTTTATTTGAAGGCCAAATAGATGTCGACGCTTTGGAACAATGGTTAATTATTCTAGAGGGTTATTTCTCTGTCCAAAATTTTTCTAATAGTGAAAATATCACCTTCGCACTCCTTAAGGCCCTTCCCCAAATCATATATTGGTAGGAAACTAAGAGTGAGCAACATGTCAGAGATGAGTCTGCAATTTTTGGGCCATAACCCACTTTGGTTGCTTTTGTTGATGCCCTCAAGGAGCAATACTACCTTGTTGGAAACTATGATGACCAGTATATGAGATGGACAACTTTGTGTTAGGAGAGAGACCAGACGGTGTTGTAATACACCAACATCTTCCATATCATGTGCACAAAGCCAGGTATTAAAGACTCTAAGTTGCACCTATTCTTGAAGTATCACAGTAGCCTAAATAGGTACATCTAAATATATATGGAGTTCTAGGGCATCTCCTCATTGGGAGCATCTTATTGATATGTTGTCAAGATCGAGCAAAAGTTCAAGAAAAATAATAAGTGGGATTTCATATTTGAAAACCCATCATAACAGAAGTACGGTAAAGGTGGCCCTAACTTTCAAAGCAAAGGAAAAATCAAGGATGGTCAGCCCCAAGGACAATCAGTCCAAGCCACCAACAAAGAAGGGTAACGAGAAGTCAAAGAAAGACACTGGAAAGTGGTGTGAGTTACACAAAATCCCTTCGCACAACATTGATGAATTCCACTCCAAACAGTCATTTTTGGCTGAGATGAAAGCCTCAGAGTCAGATGTTGAATCTGACTCTGATTCGGAACTAAATAAGGGAAAATGAATCATTGACGTAGAACCTAGTGTCACCGTCGCTACCACAAAATTCTAGCTAGAGGAACCACAGGAGCCTAAAGAAGGGGAGCACTTCTTCCACTCACAAATGTGGGTGAACATGACCCCCCTCCATTTAGTTTTTGACAGTGGTATCCAAAAGACCCTAATATCAAAAGAGGTCTTCAAGTGGTTGAACCTAACAACAATCCCTCATCCTCAACCATACACCATCGGTTGGTGTAGCCAAGGACAGGACATTCACATCAGCCAACAATGTTTCTTGTACTACATAATCAAACCCTTCAAAAATGAGGTATTTTGTTATGTTTCCCCCCTTGAAGTTTGTGATGTTATTTTAGGAAAACCATATATGTCGAAGCATCATGTTGTTTATGAATCTAGACCTCGTAGTGCCATTATTACTTGGGGAGGTCAACTCTACAGGGTATTTAAGGCAATCCCAACTAATGTGGTCTCTTTTATCTCCATGAAGCAATTGCAAAAGGTGGTTTATCATACCAGGAGATTTTTCCTCTTTATGGTTCAGTTGGAAGGTGAACGGAAGGTCACTGTAACTGCCAAAACCTTTACACAAGGTATCTCTACACAAAAACAACATGTGGACAAGATAGTAGAAGAGCACAAAGACATCCTTATCTCACCTATTGGGGTTCCTTTGCACTTTCTAGTAAACCACTCAATTGATTTGACACCCAGTGCTCCTCTGCCTATTAACCCTATATATAGGCATTATGTTATGGAGAATGAAGAAATCAAACACCATATCCAAGAACTAATTCTGAAGGGCCACATCAGAAAAATCTCCTCACCTTGCATGAGCCCAATTGTTCTGGTACAGAAGAAGGATGGGACATGGTGAATTTGTATTGATTACAGAGCCCTGATCAAGCTCACAATAAAAAACCAATACCACATCCCCTAGATTGATGATCTTGTTTATTAGCTCAAGGGAGCCAAATTTTTCAGTAAGATTGATATGAAGTTAGGGTACCACTAGGTGTCGATTGAGAAAACTAATGTATGCAAGACATCCTTCAAGTCTAAAGAAGGTCTCTTCGATTGGTTTGTTATGCCTTTCGGCTTGACTAATGCCATAACCACATTCATGTGGATGATGGATGATATATTGCAGCCATTCACAAATTCCTTTGTGGTCGTATATTTGGATGAAATCCTCATATTTAAAAAAATGTGGGGGGAACATCTAAAAAACATTTAGTAGGTCTTGGGCACCTTGCAACAACGCAAGCTATATGCCAATTTGGAGAAGTGTTCCTTTTGCATGCAGAGAATCCAATATTTGGGATACATCATGGATGAGCAGGGTGTGCATGTGTATCCAGCTAAGATCCAATTAATTTGTGATTAGTAGGCCCCGAAGAAATTGGTTGAGCTCCTTATCTTCTCAGGCCTCACCAAATACGCTTGGGCCTTAAGCCAAGTTACCAAGGGTGGAGCGAAGGACAAGCTTATTTGGGCCATGCCCTAGCAGAAAACATTCAAGGATTTTAAATTCCGCTTTTGCTCAGGAACAATCCTTATTATGCCAGACCTGCAACAACCATTTGAGATTGAGACAGATGCTTCATATTAATCTATCATCACAGTCCTTACTCAACATGGGCATTCAGTGACCAATCACAGTGAAACAATATATGGTGTTGTTAGAAGATACCCCACCTATGACAAAGAGATGTACTCCATTGTGTATTCATGTCGACAATGGAAGCATTACATTCTCAGGAAGGAAACGATCATCCACGTTGATTATAGGACTCTAAAGTTCATGCAGACAGAAGGAAATTTATAGAATGATTGTCATTAGAAGTGGTCCACGTACATGTAGAAGTTCCACTTGAACATCAAGTACAAGAAGGGTAGCACAAACCATTTCATAGACTGCCTCAATTGACCCTCGGTTGTGGTGATAACCACAGTTCTTAAGTCATGTGGGCATGATACATTCTGGTGGCCACAATTATACAATAGTGACTCTCACTTTGCTTCTCCCTATCAAACATTGAGTGCAATAAAACTAGTTCCATACTTTCATCTCTAGGATGGACTATTATGTCATCCAATCCATCTGTGTGTTCCTTTAAGCGACCGTGCAAAGCTTATTTGGGAATCTCATTACAGTTGGTCGGCATGATACTTTGGTGTGGACAAAATAGTGGCAGTACTACAAAAGCATTTTTATTAGCCGAAGCTTCAACAATATGTCCACAAGTACATCAAATCTTGCACTTCCTGCACCATTTCCAAACCCGCCATCAAGAAACAGGGACTATACACCCCTCTTCCTACGGATATGCCTTGGGATTCCATATCCATGGATTACAGGTCTAATTTTCCTTCAACCAAGCATGGGAATGATTGTGTCTTCGTGGTTGTTGATTGATTCTCTAAAATGACAGTTTTGGCACCCTATAAGAAGAGCATCATAGTCAAGGCCACTGCCAAGCTCTTCTTTGAACATGTTTGTGTTCATTTTGGGCTCTCATGAACCATTATTTCAAATCAATACAGTAGGTTCTTGAGTACTTTTTGGTCCAACCTATGGTCAATGGTGGACACCAAGATGACCAAATTGACTGCCTTCCACCCACAAATTGATGGGAAAACATAGGTAGTCAACAGAATGATTGTCCATATCCTGATGATGTACAATCCCAAACATCAACGCACATGGGATGAGAGCCTTACTTATTTTCAACATAGCTACAACAGAGCCCTCCATATTTTTGGGCAGCAGAAGGAAAACAGAGCATTAACAGAGCATAAAATTGTGAACACAACAACAATCACGCAATTGATAAAGTGATTTATGTGGAAACCCAATGAGAGAAAAAACCACGACAATGATAATCGGTATTCTTTTATTCAAGGGATAATTACAATAGCCAACCCATGCATACAACCATCCTCTCCTCTCATACACACAACACCTTAGTATTTCGTCTTGCTCTCACACACTCACTACACATTGCACTTACCTCTATGGGTATGCTCGTATATATAACATCTATCACTCAGTTAGACAGACTGATCATGAATAGATCACATAGTTACATGAACAATTCATAAATAGATTGCATGGATGCGCATTAACATAGTTTCATGCATGTGCATGTGACCACATGAGGAAATTCGTTGGCATGTTTCCAACAATCTCCACCTTGACAACAATTTACCTAATATATCATGCCCATAATTAATTCATCACATTTTCTGCAAGCCAAGAGAAACCAAACACCATCACATCTCCGCAATTTCTCTAACATTACCGTTACGTGAACTTGTTTTCACGATTCACTCCAGCATGGACCATTATGTCTTCATTAGTAACCTCTATAATAAACCGATGAGCTTGTAAAAATCTCATGAATCATAACCACAGACCAAATCACCGCAACCATTGTAGGTGATACTTGTGCTTATGTGTTTGAAGCACCCATTTCCATGCTCTTGACATGGTTTTTCCATGTGTCTACTCACAACACCAACTGCATGTGAAATTCTAACCATTTCCGCATTGCAATCATCAAACTTCCTATTAGCATATAATACTCGAGACATATAACCCTTTTCTTATTCATCAATTAGGACATAAACCTGAAGAGAATTTACAATGGAAAGCCAAAGGGATTTTACTAGTTTCACATTATTCATACTGAATTTCCCGAGTATCTTCACCACATACTTATGTTATGATAATCAAGCTTACCATATTCCATGTCTCTGTGTGATGGTGACCGAGTTACCAGATAGCACAACCTCTTATGTCCACAACTATTGTTGCAACTTGGCATTACTGAACATGCCTATTCGATCCCAACTTCCTTGCAATAATTTCCAAGTTTCATGGATATGAACTTACCTTCATCATATATTCTCAAACACTTGATTGACCTACCAACACATCAGCCTTTCTACATGCCCACCTTTCTAAACTAGACACACTGCTCCACCTCAAACTTTGCATTCAAAAATATTTGACCAAATCCGGCCAAACCTACCAAGTAAGCCTTCACTGCTTATCTCTAGGCCCATTTAAAATGGAGTTCACCAAGCCTTTTATAGGTTTCATTACATGCAATCCATGGACACAATACCACAGGATACCCAAAACACTTGGACCCGAAAAACCACCTGCTTTGACCTAAAAATAGATTTAACTCATTAACTCTTTCCTGAGTCAAGGTTAACCCAACATACATGCCCCCCCACATATTCAATCTACCTAAATCTATGTCTATACTTTTCATAGGTGACCTGATAAACCAGGAGTACGCATGCCTATTCAAGTCTTACAGACATATGCCCATTTACATGCAATCAATAATTTCTACAACTCTAAAGTAAATACAATTTATTTATTTTTTAATTATTTCACGGCGACTCAACCATCACTGCCCTGCACCTTCTATGTGAACACAGGTGGAGAGACACAATAGACAAACAAAACTTCATCAACCATACTTGTAGCTAAATTTTCTTCTTTTGTGGAGTCCTCTTTGGATGCTTGTTGTCTTTTCCAAAATCCTTCTTGAGATGCCCAGATTTTCCACAAAACCAACATTTTTCCTTACCCTTACTATCTTTTGACTTAGACCTCGTTGTACCTTTCTAGTCTTTTCCTCCTTCTATAGATCGACCTTTGACCACTATTGCTTCTATTGTTGAAGTTTCTTTACTAGATATTTTCCTCATCTCCTCAGACAACAAAGCTCCCACAACAGTGTCATAATCAATGGCATCTGTTGTGTTAAACCACACAGTTGTGATCAAATTATCCCAAGACTCAAGCAACGAACACAGTAGCATAATCGCCTTGTCCTCATCTTCGAACTTCACTTCCATATTAGTTAATTGACAAATCAGATTGTTGAAAACATTCAAGTGATCAACAATTTTTGTATCTTCTTTCATCTACAAGTTGCATAACTGCCTCTTCAAGAAGATTTTGTTTGACAAGTTCTTTGTCATATACAGACTCTCCAGTTTGGTCCACAAACCTGTTGTTGTCGCCTCTTCAACAATGTTAAACAACACCTCATCTTCTAGACACAAATGAATAGCACTGAGGGCTCTTGCATCCAGATCCCCCAGTCCTCATCTGTCATGCTTGTCAGTTTCTTTGACTTTCCAGCCAAGGCCTTTTGCAATCCTTGTTGCACAAGCAGATCTCGCATCTTGAGTTTCCATAGCGCAAATATATTCTTACCGTTGAATTTCTCCACCTCAAACTTAGAACACTGCACTTTCACCATTAGCACACACTGCCCAAAAACAGCTACAACTTATAAAACCAAGCTTTTAATATGGAGGAATAAACTTATAATTCAATATTGAACCCAAAAGTAGTGGTTAAAAAGTTTAAATAATAATAATAATAAATATTTTATACCTAATAAAACCTTTTACCCAAAACCTTAAAAAAGTTCAACTCTTAAACAAATAATATTCTTTGACATCCAACTATTTATTTTGTAAAAGTGATCATTCATATAATGTATTGTGCTCAATGAAAAAGGTCATTTATACCGCATGCGATCCTTCAAACCTCATGCTCTCAACTTCTTCAAATTTTGAATAAATGTAGGCAAAAAAAAGTCCACTTACATACCACGACTTTCAACATGTATCACTCCACGTGCGATGGAAAATGGTTATCACTCCTTTTTTTAGCATATAGTATTTAGATCGCCCAACACAACGTAAGGCACGTTGGAGCTAAAAATCCTGCAAAGAATTCATCATGCACACAGATTTTTCTCTCTCGCACATGGATTTCATTCATTAATATCAAATTGAATCTCCACGCTTCGATTGAATTCACCCTCACAGATCAGATCTTACTCAACTCGAATCACCACCAGATCTCACTCAACTCGGCTCACTAGCTTTTATACCACTTGCTTGGTAGCGGAAGCAAAACAGAGCATAACATTTTGAACACAACAACAATCGCACAATTGATAAAGTGATTTATGTGGAAACCCAATGAGAGAAAAAAGCATGGAAATGATAATCGGTATTCTTTTATTCAAGGGAGAATTACAATAGCTAACCCAGGCATACAACCATCCTCTCTTCTCATACACACAACACCTCAGTATTGCATCTTGTTGGGTATGTGTTATATTCTTTGCACAAGTAGTAGTGTCTGAGCATTTGCACCGGGTGTGCAGGGGGGTTAGAGGGGGGGTGCAGGGGGCTGAGCCCCCCCGCGCGGGGGTTCGGGGGCAGCGCCCCTGAAAAAAAAAAA
>ML793002.1:194357-207658 GCA_009831015.1 Picea engelmannii
TTGGCTCCTATATGTATTTTGTATTGTAAACATTGTAACACAATGAATGAATATAGAATATGTTGGTTTTCCCAGTTTGGGTTTCCAGGGGAAAAATCTCTGTGTAATGTTTGTATTTGCCATTGTATATTTTCTGTTCTTTTCTAAATATATGTTTGCAGTAGATATTGTACAAGGTTAGAATTTACACATCTTGCTCTCACACACTCACTACACATTTCACTTACCTCTATGGGTATGCTCGTATATATAACATCTATCACTCAATTACACAGGCTGATCATGAATAGATCACATAGTTACATGAACAGTTCATAAATAGATTGCATGCATGCACATTAACATAGATGAATGCATGTGCATGTGACCGCATGAGGAAATTCGTTGGCATGTTTCCAACACATATCTATATTGGTCTTGGCTCTTTTTAGGTGTGCTTGGGGTTCTAGCCATTGGTTGCCACTGACATAGCTCTTCCCATTGCAGTTTCACATGAAGAGTCCTCCCATGCTCAGATCGAGGTTGATAGAGCAACCCAATTTGTTGAGTCAATACAGCACATTCAGCAACAAGTTCATGACATTTTGTTGAAATCCAATGCCAAGTACAAGAAGTGCCACAATCAACATCGGGTACCACAAAAGATTCAAGTTGAATATAAGGTATGGTTGCATTTGCAGAAAGAGCACCTCACAAGACGCCATAGAAATATCTTCCCACTTCAATACATGCCTTACACCATCACCAAGGTTGTGGGTGAGAATGATTTTGAATTAAGTATTCCTCATTTCCCTAGCTTGCACCGGGTATTTAATATGGAACTACTTTGACCACATTTTCCACCTCTCCTGGACACTTTGGATGCAGTCGAGCAATTGGCCCCTACATAACTCAATCCCGACTACATTGAACATGCGACATTTGATCGGATCATGGGCACCAAGATGAATGGCACTCACCAACAAAACATCCAACTCTATCAGACCATCAAAGCAGGGTAGTTTGTTAGGGACCTAACCTCCCTAACCCCTCACGTAGGTAGAATAATATGTTTTCCATGTAATAAAGGTCAACATTAGTTAATAAGGCCTATTTAATAAACATGAACAAGTCAATGTAAGAAGACCTAATAGAAGCTTCTGCTTCTAGAAAGATATTCCTCTAGAATGTTCTTTAGAAGACAGAATTAGTATAAATAAGAGTACGAGGCATGAGAAATATTTGTCTTGATAATTATTATAATAGAGCTATGCTCTACCGGAGGTTGCCCCCTCGAAGAGGCAATTGAACATTGTTTTTTTCAAATAAAGGTATTATTTTTGGTTTTGCTCTTCTCAATATTTTTTTGTTCCATTGATGTATGTTGAATATTCTCGTTTATGCATATTCTATTACATTTGATACCTTACAAGTGGTATCAGAGCACTTTCCTTGGCAGGAATTGTGGGTAAAAAAAAAATTCCATTGTAGAGATGTGTATTGTCGGCGTCTTTAAAACACAAAGATCTTTCATTCAATAGGTAAAACTACGGTGGGGAAGACTACATGAAGACGATATAGACAGTTGCATGGGGTTGCCTAGAAACCAAAGTTTCTCCCTTGTTGGAAACCTTTGTAACCCATGTTGGTACCCCTCGAGTAGTACCGCATCAGAAAGAATCTATACACGACCATCACTCCCACGTACCAGCGAGTATATCGAGAGTCCCCTAGGCCTTCTGAAACCATCCCTAGAACAATCGATCGGTCTCTTGACTTCTATAGTGTCATCGAGAACAACACTCGGGAAGATACTCTTTAGTACCTAAGTAATAGGGTAGTACGGCTAAGGGTACGATCGATCCTCCTTAGTTGGTGCATCGAGATATTGGACTGAGTACTATTGTTCGACCCCGCATGTATATCAAAGAGTTATAGCACAAGGAAAACCCTTGTCCATAGGCACCCTGCAAACCCTAACTTGGGGGGAACATACCAAACAAGGAACAAAAAGGATATTTTGTGTCACACAACCTTTCCTCGTGCATTCTGGTTGAGAAATTACTACACATTTGTTTCTATTAATAATTTGGTCATTTTGACACTGCAATATTATTCAGGTCGGAGTATAACCTCCACAGGAGTAAAAAAAACTAGTATAGTGGTCCCGTTAACACCCTTATTTGCGACCTATCCCAATGGATTCCTCTCTTTTCCCTGATCGCAGTGGTACCTATCATTTTTAAGCCAGATTGTTTTTCATGAACCTGACCCCCTTCCTGGAACTCTTATTTGTGACCCACCCCATTGGAAAATTTTCGCACTGATCATTGTTTTACCTATCACTTATAAGCCTTTTTTTTTTTTTTCTGTGGTCCCATTCACCCTTACTGACACCCTTATTTGGCACATATACCATTGCATTCCTCTTTTCACCATGGTTTCCATCATATATATCATTTCTCTGTCTTTTTTCTGTGGACCCACTTCCCCTCCCTGACCCCCCTCATTCTCAAATGGCCACCAATCGCAACCAAGAAATCCGTCACATGTAAGAAGAATCCAAACAACATTTGGAGAACATCTAGAGATTCACTTCAGACATTGGTTCCACCAATTCCAAATTGGAAACCTTCGAGGCCAACATTACAAGTGAATTTGCAGAAGTTAAGGGTGAATTGGTCTCCCTCACCACCACTCTCAACCAATGGTTAAAACAATCCTATGGCTCTCCCTCCTCTGAACAACCTTCACACTATGAAGGTGAGAAATATTCCCATAATATGGAATTTCATTCCAACTCCCTTCATTGTGACCACTGTCTTCCTAGAGTTGAGGTGAACAAATTTGATGGCTCAGATCCCACAGGATGGGTCAATCAAATGGAACATTATTTATCCTCGCATGGAATTATTGATGATTTTTCCAAACTTTGTTATGGTTTCCTCTATTTGGATCCTAGACATTGGAAATGGTGGCAATGGCGTAGAAAGACATGCCAAGGGTATGTTTCTTGGACACAGTTTATTGCAGAGCTTTATGAACACTTTGACATTGACACCTATTATCTAGGTCATTTGACCAAGTTGAAATAATATGGCATAGTGGAAGACTTTATATCTACCTTTGAACACTTGACTTTCCAAATGGTATTTCAGATGATTTCTTCATGGAATTATTTATCATTACCCTCAAGGATTAAATTTGCGCCTAGGTCCTAATGAATCGCCCTCAAACTTGGTTGGTAGCTACTCAATGAGCCAAGGAATCCCAATAGATTGTCTCCACCCAAAACCGCAAAACCTCATTTATTCCTTGCACTCGACCTACCAATCCTACCCCTCCTACCACTCCCCTCAAGATCTAGAAATTAACTCAGGCATAAATGGTTGAACGCCAACTCAAGGGTCTTTTCTATAACTGTGATGAAAAATATTTACAAGGGCACAATTGTAAGGAACAAAAAAAAATTATGGCCATTTATGCATATGTTGCTGACAAAGAGACCGAAGTTTCCCCAGTGGAAGACCTTCCCCCAACTGATTTTCCTACTCCACCCTATGATCCACCAAAACTTGAACCATTGATTTCTCTAAATGCCCTTACTAGCTTCTCTGCTCCCCAAACCCTCAAGCTCATTGGATACATTAAGCACACGAATGGAATCATCCTCATTGACAATGGCAACACCCATAATTTTATTCATCGTCACATTGCCCAAGAAATCAATTGTTATATATGTGTTGTCAACAATTTTCAAATCATGATTATCAATGGAGGTTCCATGAAATGTGGCGGGAGTTTTGAAAATGTGTGCCTAAAAATTGGTCAGTGTTGGGGTACATGCTCAACTACATACTAAGTGGCATACTCATGTTTTTCCATTTTTCCTACTATTTAGGAGGACTGTTATTTATAGCATGTCTATTTATATAAGGTCTATTTTTATCCAGTGGATTCCTATATGTAATACCTGTTAGAATATGAATGGATGTGCTCATTTTACCATTGACAATATCACTATTGTTACCCAACCATAGGCCAATGCCACCCTCTGAGCACCTTAACCTTAACTGAGAATCACTCCAGAAGCAAACCCTATGCTAGATAGCCAAACAAGGGGTAGCGCACCTTTCCCCAAGGATAGTGCACCAACAAGAGCTTATCAGATAGTCCAAACTCTAACCAAGAGATAGTCCAAGCCAAACGTGATCTGCTAGTTGCAACAGCTGCAATGGCAGCTCTCCTCTAAACCTGCGCACAAAACTGGGCAGTGTAGTGCACACAAGTGTTGCTCTGCAATTTTGAGACTGTCTGCCAAAATGAAGACTGGCCTCATGTATTTATAGTAATTCTGACTAATAGCCTGGGCCGACTTCTCATTCTGGGTATATGTCTGTTGAGTATATATTATTTCTTTTGGCTGACTTCTTCTCTTGGAGGCTAATAACCTAATACAAGTTATCTTCTTGAGCCGACATGTCTTCTAGGGTTATTAGCCAACTCATTAGGGTTTCTTCTTGCTTCCCAGAATATTCTATTCTCGTTAGGTTTACACGTGGAGGTAAATACCTCCCGCAGCTACCATAATATCAACACTCCCTCCTAGCTATGGAGGTATTACAGGTAATGGTCTTGAGCACAAACATACCATTCACCTGGTAGCATCAACATAGTTGTATAGACTATCTTATGAATAGATCATGAGCACCATCATCATCATCAATGTCATCAACTGCATCATCTCTCGAAACCATACTCTATCTGAGTAATCATACATGATGCTCACTCCACAGAGTGACACAAGAGCCATTCTTATAATCTAGAAGAGTAAATGTTATGAACCATTTCCTATCTGGGAAATCTCTATTCATTTATCATTCATCTGGCTGATAATTATTTTCAACATTGCTGATAGTCTTCAAGGAAATCAGAACAATATCATTCAATAGAACACAACTATGTCTATCCATAGTAGTACACAACTACAATCCAATGGTATACTACCACACCAAGTACAACACAAATATTTGATCAAACAGTGGAACACATCCACCACAGTAGTATACATCTACTGTCTAGAAACATATGGTCTTCATAACAATCATCTGATATCAACCTGCACAGAAACAATGTTATGATATAAAATGAATCATTGGGCCATTCTTCCACTCACATATGTGAGATCTTGGAAGAGCAATTGCCCTCGGAAGGTCAAACATCAATGATGAGCTATCTGGACTATTCTTCTCAAACAAGGAAGAATAATTGTCCTGATTTCTGAGCCTGGATCATTCCCCACCATGGGCCATTCCTCTGACACTAGACAAAGTGTAACCTAGAGAGAATGAGTCTGCCCTAAGGAATGTTTGTCCCTGATTGCTAAACCTGGACCATTCCCCACCCTGGGCCATTCCTCCGACACTAAACAAAGTGCATCATGGAGAGAATGAATCCACCCTAAGGAATGACTATCTGAACCATTTCCAAAGGAAATGACTGTCTTGCACCAACCTCCAAAACGGACCATTCCCCATGTTAACCACAATGGGAAATCATTTTCTGGCGAGGTGGGCCAATATTCTTGAGTAACCCTCAAGAAGAGAGACTGCCCTAGACCACTTCGCATGTTAACCACAATGGGAATTCGTTGTATATGGTACATCAGCAATCTGGACCATTTTTTGAACTAGAAAATGTCTGTCTGTCAGAAATCTCAATCCACTTTCCGAACTAGAAAGAAACTGCTCATCCTAGACCATTTTTCAAACTGAAAAATGATTGTTCATCAATCAATAATACATTAGTTCTCCCTCCCAACTTGGGAGTCGTCTCTTCCTTTTTCAATAAGGAATTCGTCTCCATGAGCTCTAGCTTGAGTACGCAAACTCTTTCATCTTGGACATAAGCTTTACCAAAATGTCTGCTTGTTTGTTCATCTGTGGAGATATGTATTGGAGAACCACTTTCTCCTTTCTAGACTTCATCACGGATAATGTAATGCTTGATTTCAAATGTACTTCGGTCTAGAACATTGGTTTTCTCTGAAGACAAAGTCGTCTCCACGAGCTCCAGCTTGAGTACGCAAATTCTTTCATCTTGGACAGAAGCTTTACCAAAATGTCTACTTATCTGCTCATCTATGGAGATATGTATTGGAGAACCACTTTCTCCTTTCCAGACTTCATCACGGATAATGTAATGCTTGATTTCAAATGTACTTCGGTTTGGAACACTGGTTTTCTCTGAAGACTTCATGTAGCTCTGATCAATAAAGTATATCATTGTTGGAAAACTAGAACATATCCATGTGGCACTTCTTCTATCATCATGAGATATGATCTTCTGAGTAATCATCCTGATACAATATCTCTGTTATAGAAAATCTTCACCACGCTTCTGATGTGCATTGGAGGTTCTCCACCAAGTTATCTTCTTCCATCTACATACCAGGGTCTCTTTCTGGTATGCCTCAAATTCTTGAGGTTGCTCTTCATATGTTCTTTGTTCAATTTCTCTGGAGAACAATCTCTGCATTCATCTGATGTAGAACTCCAACTCATGGATGTTGTGGATGATATAATGACTCATGTAGAGGTATGTTTGGTTTACTGGAACAAGTAATCGTCATAGTCTTCTCCCTTCATCTGGGAGAACCTCTAGTTCTGGACCTTGCAATGCTTGTGTATATACACTGTTCTTCATCATAACTTTCAGTTCCTCTGCTTGATTTCTTTTAGTGAGTTCATATCATGCTGGTAATATTGTGATTTTTAATAAAGTGACCAGTTGTTCTAGCTTCTCTTTCTTTCTTGGATTCTTTCATGTTCTTCCTCATGTTTTTATTTAGCTCTTGGGTCCATGGAGTGTCTTATAGATTCCATGCCCTAAAGATTCGACTTCTTCCTTTCATCATAGGATCACAGCTGTGAATGGACAACCAGGGATACTTTAAGGCTTCTCTTCGAATAAGTCTTCTTCTATGGTCTAACTGAACACATATTGCTTTTCATGTTTGCTACCATGGATATATACTTCATCATCTTCAATGGATCATAGGATTAGCTCCCTACTAATCATTGCTTCATGTATGAATGCATGCTCTTCTTTTTGGTGATATATAATCGGCTCTCTCCATCTAGGAGAGTCCACGCTTTCTTCTGCATCCTTATTCCCTTCTGCAGAGTGTTATAAGTCTTTCTCCAATTTCCTCTTGATTGTTGACTTCTTTCTGTCTTTGCTTCTTCTAAGTCTCTTCAGGATTGATTCTAATTTCGGCTTATCTTGTAATAGCTTCCACATGATTTGTTTGATATATTTCATCCTTTCATGTGTATTATCTGACTTGTATAATGATATAAATCCTTATCTTGTTGTTCTTCCATAAGTATAGTTCTTCTTGGAACATATTATCTTCTAAGAGATAGATATACAAGATATGTATAGAGACTATGCAAACAAGATATGTACAAGAACTAAGAAGAGTATTGTTACCCTCAGAGGAAGAAGTCTCTTTCATCCTGCTTAGTGTTCTTTGTAGGTTCCTTTTCTTCGGAAACTAATGCTTTGTGTTTCTCCTTCCTTTTCTTTAGCTCGGGACAATAATTCTTGTAGTGACCATACTTTCGACAGTTGAAGGATTATATTTCTGAAATATCTTTCTCTTGACTTGGCTTCCTCTTTGAACCAAGCTTCCTTTTGTTCCTGAAATTCTTGAATCTTGTTGTGAAGGCTTAATCATCGTACTTCTTTTGGGGTTTCTCTTTTGCACTAATCCTGGATTCTTCTTGAGCACAGCAAGTCCAATGTTCTTCAAATGTAGGATACTCCTTCCTTATGTTCATGCTTGCGACAAATGCATCCCATGTCTTGGGTTGACCATTGAGTACTATGTTTACCAATTCCTTCTCTGAAATGATCTCTTCAATAGGTTGTAGTTGATCTCTTAACTGGGAGATCCTCACAAAGTATGATGTTATGCTATCATCATCATTCATATTCATGTCACGGAGCTCATTCTTTAGACTCATTATTTGTCCAATGTTTTTTACTGAGAAGAGGTTTGTTAGGGCATCGTACATCTTCTTCGATGAGTCAAGATGGGAGATGTAGGGTATCAAGTGGTATTTTATAGAGTCCACTATGATACTCATGGCATTGATGTCACTGTCTTTGAACTTCTCCATAACTGCAATGTTCTACGGTTCCTTCTCTTTTCCTTCTTCAAACTCTAGTTCCACGATCTTTCCTTTCACGATATCCAGCACTTTAATCTTGGCAAGGATAAGGTCAATCCTTGTCTTGCACACTCTAAAGTTAGAATCTCCATCTAACTTGTTCTCTGACTTCATAGAGTAAGTCTTGGCTACTTTGACTTGGTCAACCCTAGATTTGACCAAAAACTCAAACTTGATGTCTTGGCTTGCTAAGAGTACCAGGAGATGCGCTAGGCTAGGGCGCATTGATCTATCCAAAAATTAGATCAATCCCTTCACTTAAGGTGCCTCAACGAGAGGATTAGGGTTTCTACAACTGCACCTGCTAGTAACCCTAGCGGAAGTGCTTTTGTAACACCTTGTTTCCCCCAGTCTGTAAAAATAACTATATTGGCCAAGAACTATGGCAAACTCAAAGATGTGAATGTTTGATTTGACATACCTTTGTATAAAAGGTCGATGAATGTAAATAATATCATGAATATGTGTCACATGATTGCTAGGAGGGGATGTGCTGAAAGAGACCACGATGGTTGATGAGAGATGGTGGAAGAGGCCGGGAATGGCTGTGTTAACTTCCACCAAACCGAAATCGTACCAGTTTGTACGTGCTCGAAAACCAAAGCTCACTCTCTGACCCCGGAATGAATTACCCGCCAGGATGGTAGGTGGGGAGGCTCCTCAAGAGTAAATGAGGGGATGGGGGTGAACCTCCCATCCGCAGAAGCTCTCAAACCTGACCACAGACAGGGAAATTCGCGCCACATGCAACCTCATAGGAAAAAGGCAAGGAAAGAAGTGTGGAAGGGGAAAAAAGGAGCATGCGCGGCAGGAATCGCAGAAGGAGAACCAGAGGAACTCCGAAAATACATAGAGTCATGAGCAGAGGAGAAGGGGAGTAACCTTCATCCTTGACTTCCATGAGATGGAAGTAGGAGACTGAGTCTCAAAGCATCGTGGTCTAGCTCGGGGGTGGCTAGTGGTAAATCCGGTTGGAATCACTGAGCCTACGGTTGGGTGGAAACGAGCACCCCTCTCAGCATTCGCATCACGTTTGAAATTTCTGATAAGTTTTATATCTTGCATTTCGAATTGAATGTCCTGATCGCACGCTCATTTTTATACGATCGTAAATAGTTTCTGTATATAAGTGGTTGCCTTATGTTTTGATTGGAAATAATGGATGCATGCTTATACTGATATAACTACAAATCGATTAATGTATGGAATGTGTAAGTTCGGGATACGATTCCATTCCCCTGAGGATTGACCCATCTAACTAGATTCATGCTATGCCTTGGTTTATCATCTCGAAGGAACCTTTTTCGGGAAATTTCCCTCGCTTTCCAGAGTCGGAGTGAGCCCCTTGAAAAGACTACCATTGTAGTAAATCCACAAGTTTACCTTGCCCCTGTCGCGAAGCATATGGGCTTCGAAGTTTTGGCTCTCAGGAAACCCAGGTGCGAAACCCCTTGTCTGCGCACATCGTGAAATCCCGACTTTCGAAACCTCGAAATGAGCTTAGTGTATATATGGGCTTCGAAGTTTCAGCTCCCAGGAAACCCAGGTGCGAGACCCCTTGTCTGCGCACATCGCGAAATCCTGACTTGCAAAACCCCAAAATGAGCTTAGTGTATATATGGGCTTCGGAGTTTCGGCTCCCAGGAAACCCAGGTGCGAGACCCCTTGTTTGCGCACATCGCGAAATCCTGACTTGCGAAACCCCGAAATGAGCTTAGTGTATATATGGGCTTCGGAGTTTCGGCTTCTGGGAAACCCAAGTGCGAGACCCCTTGTCTATGCACATCACGAAATCCCGACTTGCAAAACCCCGAAATGAGCGTAGTGTATATATGGGCTTCGGAGTTTCGGCTCCCGGGAAACCCAGGTGCGAGACCCCTTGTCTACGCACATCGCGAAATCCTGGTATGTGAAACCCCGAGGCGATGTAGTGTGAAAGGATTTCAGCATTTCGGCACCCGGGAGACCAAAGGGTATGAACCCCTCGTTTTCGCAAGCTGCGAAATCCTGGTAGGTGAAATCCTGAAGTGGCTTAGTGTGAATAGGATTTCGGGTTTCGGGGTTTGAAGAGTCGAAGAACTTGACTCCCTTGCATTTCAAGCTCCTGGATTCCGAAGTCCCGATACGGTTTTCGAAGTCCCAAAATGTGAAAGGCGCCTCTTGGCTTAGCCCGAGGTCATAACCGATGATCACCTGGAGGTGAAGCCTGCGCTTGGTGCTTGAGTTGTACACGACGGATTTTCAACAAAAGAACCAGTGGATTGGTTTAGTGAAGGTCTCGATCGGAATATCTAGCCTACGCTAGAACCTCGTAGGAATTTGGGAACTCTGTCCCTCGATAAAGAAGGAGAAAGAAAAAGGAAAAAAATATATTATGCCGTAGTGGGTGTGTGACAGCTTTGGTGACTACTCCTGCTAGAAACCCTAGCGACAGTTCTTCAACGAGCTTAATATCCTTATGGCTATGTTTCCTTCCAGCAGTTAGACTGAATGAAGGAGGTGTGGGCCCATAACCTGTTAGAATATGAATGGATGTGCTTGTTTTACCATTGACAATATCACTATTGTCACCCAACCATAGGCTGAAGCCACCCTCCGAGCACCTTAACCTTGACTGAGAATCACTCCGGAAGCAAACCCTAGGCTAGATAGCCAAACAAGGGGTAGCGCACCTTTCCCCAAGGATAGCATACCAACAAGAGCTAATCATATAGTCCAAACTCTAACCAAGAGATAGTCCAAGCCAAACGTGATCTGCTAGCTGTAGCAACTGCAATGGCAGCTCTCCTCCAAACCTATGCACAAAACTGGGCACTGCAGTGCGCACAAGTGTTGCTCTGCAATTCTGAGACTGTCTGCCAGAATGAAAACTGGCCTCCTGTATTTATAGTAATTCTGACTAACTGCCTGGGCCAACTTCTCATTCTGGGTATCTGTCTGTTTAGTGTATATTATTTCTTTTGGCCGACTTCTTCTCTTGGAAGCTAATAAACTAATACAAGTTATCTTCTTGAGTCGACATGTCTTCTAGGGTTATTGGCCAACTCATTAGGGTTTCTTCTTGCTTCCCAGAATATTCTATTCTCGTCAGGTTTACACGTGGAGGTAAATACCTCCCACAACTACCATAATATCAACAATACCATGGGAAAATACCATGGGTTTCCAAAACCATGGGCTCATAATCCACCATTAGGAAAATTTCTATTTTTTAGGAAAATTTCAAATCTTGTATTTACATTGTCATGTGTAAAAGATGTGTTAATAGTGAGGGGAAGATGTGTTAATATTGTATTGTAAAATTGCACACTTTACCAATTTTTAGAATTGTTTTATTTATTTATTTATATAAGACAAGGCATTCATGCTTTTTATTTATTTATTTATTTATATAAGATAAGGCATTGTGAAAGTCAAATTTATATGTTATCTCATATTCAAATATAAATATTTCTTATCATAAAAAGAATTTTTTACTATTTTATGTTTTTATATAAATATTTTATTTTTAATATAATAAAAAGTTTTTATTTTTCTAAATTTGTATAGATATGTTTGTTTTTTATAATAAAAAGAAGTGATTAAAATGTTTGTTTTTTATAATAAAAAGAAGTGATTAAAATGTTTGTTTTTATTTATTATATTTTTATCACTATATGTATTGCAAATTTTAGCACTTTTTAATATGATAGCATTGTTGTTTAATATAATAAAAATATTTTTATTTTTCTAAATTTGTATAGATATGTTTGTTTTGTATAATAAGAAGAGAAGATGCTTTTGTTTTGTATAATAAAAAGAAAAGATATTTTTGTTTTGTATAATAAAAAGAAATGATTAAAATGTTTGTTTTTATTATATTTTTATAATTCTATGTATTGTAATTGCAAATTTTAGCATTTTTTAATATAATAGTAATGTGATAAATATTTTATTTTTCTTTTTGTGTGTTTTGAGAAAATTTATCATTTCTTAATATCATAATTATGAGAAGGGATATCAGTTATGTTTGTCTATGTGTTGTAGTTATTTTTCTGGTAAATGAAATAATATTCAATCTATTTACATTTTTGGGGGGTTTTATTGTATAATTTCAATTAATTTTACATTTTCATTCATTATAGGGATTTGTTTATGCCAACATTACAAAAAAAATTGGTGTCTTAATGCTCCACAAATAGATAATTATTTTCTCATATTTTTATCCAAATTATTTTTTTTTAAATTCAACAATCTTGATATACAATCTCTCCGAAAATAATATCAGGAATGATTTACAATTTCCATGGCATTTTAAGGTAATCATGTGCATGGAATGTCAATTGTGACATGTTCATATAGTTAAATCATTTGTAGTTTGTTATCCATTGTCT
The DNA here is from genome assembly GCA_009831015.1 of Picea engelmannii. Taxonomy (NCBI): domain Eukaryota; kingdom Viridiplantae; phylum Streptophyta; class Pinopsida; order Pinales; family Pinaceae; genus Picea; species Picea engelmannii. Next base: position 206,947 of record ML793002.1, read on the forward strand.
TCTATCTAGCTAACACTAGTGAGAAACACACCCCAATACCAAGTGCTTCGTCGCATATTGCAAACTTCCTTTAGCTTAGTTGTCAAACACACCCCAATATTAAGTGCTTCATCACATATTACAAACTTCCTTTAGCTTTGTTGTCAATTCTAGATAGCAGTTATTTTGTCAAGTAGATATATCAGCTTGACATGCATTGTCACTTACTTCACAGCAAAACACTATTATCACATAGATTAAACTAGCTTTTTGTAACACATTAGTAATGTCCATTTATATGATCTCCATGTCATTTAAATAATACTAATTGCTTCAACAATGTTATTGTAGGTATGCCTATACCTTTTTAGAAATATATCATTTATATATCCATTATCAATACTCATATACATTATCCAAAGTAAGATATATCTTCGGTTTTATGTTGGTATACTTGAATTTTCAATGTCTATAAACTATACTTATAACTTCATTAACAAAGAATTAGAGTTTTAGAATGGTGTTCATTGTCTCAAACCAACCACTTCATAGCATTATTATTATGAAGCATAGTAACTTAATGACATGTGATAATGCATCAACTTATCGATTTTAAGTACTTTCAATACATATATTAAAGTAGATCACATGGATCTTCAACTTTAAAATTCATCTTGTACCTTAATAATATACTTTACATTTAAAATAAAAGTTAATATGATTAAATTTTTAT
>ML793003.1:4781-34942 GCA_009831015.1 Picea engelmannii
CCTTCATCTAAATTGCAGTATTATATGTGATCTTTTCGTGATCATCGAACCTGATGGAAGGTCTTCTGATTGACCATCTAAGTTTATTGTTTATATGATAGTCGAGCCTGTTCGAGCAAGCAAGCAATCAGGGTTGTTTTGAACTGCTCATGATCGAACACACATATACTGCGATCACTCAAGATCTGATCGACTGCTCGAGATAATGACTAAATCATTATCCACGGATATGAGTCCAATTTGGAATCCTGAAAGTCGACTAGAATTGAATAAAATCCCCCGTTTTGTCAGGGACGAAGTAAAGAGAAACACAGAAAAATTTGCACGACGAAAGGGCATCTTGAACGTTTGATTTTCTATTTTAATTAATATGATCATGTTGCAGTACTACTTTGACATTATATATATATATATATATATATTGCATTACTTTATCTTTTATGATGGTGTTGAATCAATCTTTTACCTTTTATTTTATGTTTTAATTTAAGTTTAATATAATATGTTTATTTCTGCATTACACAATTTATGTTATTCAATAAATTATTCATATAAATGGACATTTACTACTAAACTATAAATCAATGAATACAAATGACTAAATATATTACTAAATGACAACAATTAATAATTACAATGACTACATTTACTACCAATTGATGGAAATCATTGAATAGAAATGACTAAATTTGTTACTTGTTGATGACAATAAATGACTACCATGACTAAATAAATGGCCAGCTAATGACAACAAATAACTAAAACAATGAGTAAATATACTACTACTTGACGAAAAATGATAATTAAAATGACTAAATATATGACGAATGGAAATCAATGAAAGAAATGACTAAATATATGACTAATGGACAGAAATCAGTGACACAAATGAAGAAATATATTACTAATGGACAAAAATCAGTGACACAAATGAACAAATATATTACTAATGGATGGAAATCAGTGACACAAATGACTAAATATATTACTAATGGATGGAAATCAGTGACACAAATGAATAAATACATGACTACTTGACAACGCAGATGACTAAATAAATGACCAATTGACAACATAGATGACTAAATAAATGACTAGTTTTTAACAATACATGACTAAATAAATACCTAAATTTATGACCAAAGTGACCAACCAGAACAACCAATAAATGACTAAAAAATTTTACTCATTTATTTGATGGTGTTATATATGACAGGCAACAGATGACTATTAGTCATGTGACTAAACTTAGTCATTTATATGCAATTTTTAGTCATTTTTTTAGTCATAAATTTCTCTTTTTCTACTAGTGGTATTAAACTCCTTTGGTGCAAATATTGTACTCAAAAAATCAATAATGTCAGCAAAATACTCATCATCTATTTGTACTGAAAACAATTGTGCATATGAGAAGTTATCCTCCAGACTGCTTGGTTCCTCTCCATTCGTTATTCTTGACAGATGATCTGGCCTTGCATTTAATCTTCCAGGCTTCACCATAACTTCAAAGTCAAATTCCTGAAATAATAATAGCCATCTGCATAGTCTTCCCCTCAACACTGGCTTATTGACTAAATATCTAAGAGCAAAATGATCTGTAAACATATTGAAATGTTGTCCTAACAAATAATGCCTGAATTTTTGTAGTGTATATACCATATCTAAGCCTTCCCTTTCTATTGTATTTTAGTTCTATTTTGAGTCTGACAAATTCCTTCTTGCAAAGGCTATAGGGTGATCTATATCACCTTCTTCTAGTTGTGTCAGTATCACTCTTAGTGATATTGCAGATACATCCACATGCACATGAAATTCTTTTGACCAATCTGGAAATACTAAAATTGGTACAATTATTGAATATTTTCCTTCAGAATGTCCAAATTACGATGACACTTATCATTCCATTGATACTTAATGTCAATCTTCAACAATTTCTCCATTGGTGCAGTAATATGTGCATATTCCCTTATGAATTTCCTGTAATAACATGTATGTCCAAGTGTAGTCTTCAACTGGCGCACTAACTTAGGTGGTGGTAAATTAACTATGACAACAATTTTAGTAGGATCAACCAGTAGACCTTCTTTACACACCACATGCCCTAACAAAATACCAAAGGGAGCGTTGAAAATGCACTTCTTAATGTTCAGTGAGATCTAACACTGTCTACATCTGTCTAACATCACTCTTAACACTTCAACATGATTCTTCAATAAACTAAACATTGTCCAATCATCCAAATAGAATTCCAAAAACCTATGAATAAAGTCCTTAAAGGCTTCTACTAATACTTTTGAAAAAAATGCAAGTGCATTCTTTAGTCCAAATGACATCATTGTATACTGAAATGATCCCCATTCTATAGAAAATGTTGTCTTATGTCTATATTCTGGTGATGTCCTGATCTGATGATATCCTGAAAACCCATCTGTAAATGAATAAGCTTTTTGACCTCCTACATTCTCCAAAACTTCGTCTATAAATGGGGTGGAAAAAGGATCATTTAAGAAAGCATCATTCAATTTTCTTAGATATACACAAATCGTTATTCCCCCTTGCCTATTTTCCTGTACTATCATAGGACTAATCTATTCTGATTATTCCATAGGTTCTATGACACCAACTTCTAGCATCTTGTCAATCTTTGCCTTCACTTTCTGCTTGTACACTGGATTTAACCTATAAGGTCTTTGTATTATAGGTTTGGCATATGGCTTCAAAGGGATCTTCATATCTCCAAGTTCTCCTGATAGCCCCTTCATTTCTGAAAATGTCGCTAGGAACAAGTCATTGTATTCGCGCATTAACTCTGTGATTCTTTCTACTGTCTGATTATCCCAATAATCTCCAATGCTTGCAATATTTTGGTTTTCTATAGTTCCAATATTTACCTTATTTATCTTAAATGGTGCATCATAATATTTTGAATCTATATTTGGACATTCTATCTCCCTCTCACCTTCAACTTCTGGAATCTGGATATTGCGCTGGTTTTCGTTTGTTGGGTCTTCTTCTTCGACAACATGATAACATGGTAGAAACTATCGAACTGTCTGTTTCTTCTGATATGCTGTCACAATATCCACTTCAGGTTCTTTGATAATCATGTCTCTAACCACCTTCAATGTTGTATCTATATCTGGAGTCTCATGTTAAAAGGCAAATGTAACCACAAAATTCTGTGGCTTTTCTTCTCGATTTGTAGTTTCCCTATGTTGTTCATGTTTTGTGTACTAGTTCCTTGCAATGTCTGATATAATGTGTGAATGAAATGGTGTGGAAATTATTATGGTGGTACTAATATCCATTGAACCATGCACCTATCTACATGTTCTTTGGGTTGTCTTTCTCCAAAAATGTGTTCTCCTGATTTGTGCCAAATCTAATGTGCATCAACCTTTTGCACTGAAACCAGTTATTAATATTCTCCTTATGATTTCCCCACCATATTGCAGGTGTAGATTTCAAAGCAATATCTAATGTCAGTAATCTCTAATTCTCCAAAACTTCTACCTCAAACTTCATTAAAAATTCTTTTAAATCATTCAGAGCATAAAAAGTAGGAGGTTCCCTTACCTCTGTACCAATCCATCTCAACGTGCACGACATTCTGGCACATCTTCGGGTAGATAATTCATGTAATCACTGATTCTCATTTTCCAGCCCCGTGTTAGATTTTGAGGCACAAGAACTAATACTCTTCCAACTCAACATTCCATCTACAGTTGGGTTGATGTAATCCTCTTCGTGCACGGTAGTTCTATACAATTGGTTTATATATTATGTAAGGATATTCTTTAACACAGGTTCCACATACCTTCCTCCTTTTGAGGGATCCAATGGTGCAATAAATTTGTATTATCCATATTCAAAGATCACATTTCTTGTCTTCAAGTTGATAATAGCCTTGTTATCAAAATTCCAATCCAGACCCAACAATGTTGGATATGGTGAAGTGTTATCCACTATGGAAATGACTTCAAAGTCATCCACGGTGTGCACACAATCCAAATCTACTAGTATTCCCTTCATTCTTCCAATTGGCACCACTCTATGTTGATTTTCTAGCTTCAACTGAATAGATGAATACCCCATTGTAGGCTCCCCCATAGCTTCACATGTCTTCTTTGAAAGAACATTGACTTCAAACCCTAAGTCTAGTATGATATTCCTCATATTAAAATCTCCAATGTTTGCATTAAACATGAATTCTCAGCTTGTTCCTCTCCTCTTAAGGACTTGATTCACTGTCTTTACCCATTCTTCCCCAATATTACACTTTTCTAACAGATTCTGCAGTACTTGTAAAGATTTTTTATCATTCAACAATTTTACACAAGACTCCAAAATTTTTCTTAAGTTACTTACTTGCTTTGAAGGCTTCTCTTTGTTGGTATGATCAAATAAGGGAGGCATGTCATACACTGGTACCTCATCCCCGACATTTGTTCCTAAAGTAGATGTAATATTCTCCTTCAAAATCTCTTGTCTAGCCTCTTTGAATGTCTCATTCTCTTTGCGCTCATCAAACTTCTATTCAGGCATTGTATTCTTCCTGACCCACTAGTATTGATCCTGATCCTTCTTTGTTGCATCTTCTCCTGTCTTGGCTCCACCTCTAGTAACTAAGTTGATCTTCTTCCCTTCCTCTTCTTTGTTTTCTACAACAATCCATTAGACATTTTGATTATTCGGGTTTCTCTTGTCATGTATGTTTGTCAATAGTGTCGGATAGTCTTATGTCTCATGGTCTACTGAACGATAATACATACATGTCGCAGGTGGTTGTGTAAAATCTCTTGCATAGTGTCCATGTTTCTGACAATTGTGACACACTATTGGTCCTTGAACTCCTCCAAATCCTCTTCCTCCGTGACCTCCTTCTCTAAATCCTCCTCTGTTACCTTGGTTATCATCATGCAATGTATTATATTGTGGTCCTTGATTATACTGTGGTTGCACACTATTGTACTGAGGCTACACATTATTGTACTGCGATGGCGCTATGCACTATTGTGCATTGTTATATTGCAATTGTCCTTGAAATGGTTACGCATTATTGTACTGTGGTTTTGGTGAAAATTGTTGCATGTTATTATGCTATGGTTGTTGCACAGGTTTTCATGTCATGTGTTCATCCTGCTCCCTATATGTATCTGAAATCCTCTCTTTCATCATCTTCAAATTTCTACATTCCTTATATTCATGTCCAACTAACTTGCAAAAGTTACAAAATGCACTCTTTGACACTGTCTAATACTTCTGCATCATGGGACAATGATAGGGACAATGTCCATGTGTTTTTCATATCTCACACCATGGTCCTCCCGAAGATAAAGGGTCTTGAATACCCACTCCTATATACTGTGCAAATAATGGACACTCATTCTTATGATGACCTTCTATCTTGCATAATGTACACCAAACATATTCTCTCTTTTCCTTACCTTTATTTTGATTCAATTGAAATGTCAAGTTCTTCAGGTCTTGTCTCAGCTCTTCCACAACTGGATCTGTATGCTTGTATTAATTTTCCTCTAATTGTAAAGCTGCTTGCAAAGCCTCATACTAGCTTTGAAATTTATGTTGTCTCAAGGGATACTTCAAGTGTGGCAATAAAGAATTGAAAAACAAATGTCTATGTTGCATATCAGTAATAGGGTACTTCAACTTACCTTTTAGCATTTTGAACTTCTGATCAACCTCCCATACTAATTCTCCTAGTTTCTTCTTAATCTCTATCATCTCATTCATGAAATGATCCTCTGAACTTGGTTTTTGAAATTCATTTATTAATTTCCTCTTCACTTATGCAACGGTTGTAGATGCTCCCATTGAATTATTTACTACGAGACCCATGTACCAGTCTAGTGCGCAGTCTTTGAATGTGATTTCCAACTGAACAACCTTTTTATCTTCATCTATAATATGCTTAGCTGCCCAAATATTCTCACAAATGAATAGGTTCTTCTCTGGGTCCTCCGACCCTTCGCCTCAGAAATATGGTAACCTAATAGTTAGATATTGTCCTGCCATTGTGAAATTTGCTAAAATACCACCTCCTTGCAATGTAGATGCTTGAATGGTGCTTGTTGAACTTAAACTTATACTTGAACTTCCACTGAACCCACATCCTAGAAAAATCCTTCTACCACTAATCACTTGCCGGTGAACTGTTTTTTCTTCTTTAGATGTCTTAGTCGCACATGGGTTTGTGGGTTCCACACTAATGCGTATATGGAATGGAGAGCCTTATTCTGCATCAGACCCATGACCTTTGGTTTTCCTCTCATATGTGGAACACAATATATCCTCAATCTGCCTCATGGCGTGGAGATCCTCTACCTATTCCTCATCACTATCCAATCCCTCTCCCTCAACTATTGCTCTCTTCTTACTATTGATCTTATACAGGTAGGGTAGTCTGTTGCGCATCACACCTGATTTTCTTATTATCTCCCTAGCTTGTTCCTCATCCATCATAATAGGGTCCCATTTCTTCCTTCTTCGGACCTCTCTTTAGAGCCTTCTCCATATCTCATATCTTCCTTAGTGCTTCCCCCAGCTCCCCCATGCGCGTAGAGTGATTCAGATTTCTTATATATATTAAGAATTCATTCATATGAAGCACCAACTTCCAAATTCTCCAGATGTAACTGGAAGGAGGATAAAACCCCCTATTTACAGGCTCCAACCTGAAGGAAGCTACAACTCCCTGAATTCTTTGGCTCCAACTAGAAGGAGGCTACAACCCCCTGAGTTCTTCAGATACAACTTGAAGGTGGCTACAACCACCTAGTTCTCAAGCTCCAATCTAAAGGAAGATCCAAATCTGTGATTCTTCGGCTCCAATCGGAAGGAGGCTACAACCCCCTTTCCTTGCCTCATTTGGGTGTCCCTAAAATATAAGTGTAGACCAACTGTCATAGAATCTTCCACTATCACTGCCACAAAATCTGTCACTGCCACTCTCACTCTCACTCTCACTGTCATTGTCACATCAACCTATAACCTGTCAACCTATCATTGTATCCAACCTGTCACTATCAACCGATCACTTTCACAACAACCTATCCAACCAATCATTGTCTCATCCAAAAAACCAGATCCACTCTCATCTGCATGCAACTCATTCCAAGATCACCAAGAGCATATCTCAAACCATATTCTCAGCATCACCAACACATTCCTCGACCAAGCATGTAACAATATCAACACATACCATCACAAAATATGTGTCTCAATCAACTACCAACTTGTACCATGCATCAACCTATACATGTACCATCAACCATGTACCATATCAAGTGCATCAACTATGCACCAAACCTATATCACCACATGTACCACACCATGTGCCAAGCATGCACATCAACCATGTACATCGACCATGTACATCAACACCATACCATATACCATAAGATATCATCAATTAAATGCCTCAACCATATGCTAAGAATATGTGCCAAATGTGTACCAAGCATATATCAAGATCACCATCAAGTTCCTTTATCAGTGTACCAATACCAATAACAGAATCAACCATACAACATGCCAACCCTGTACCTCAAACATGTGTCATATCACTCATAATATGTCGCAACCAACTACCATGTGCCAATGTATCCAATATATGTACCAGTAATGTACCTCAACAAGTAGACCTCAATCAACATGCACCATACATCCAATGAGGTGTCTCAATTCATATACCAAAGGTCCTCAAACACATGCCTCAAGCATGATCCTCAACATCCCCAAGATACAACCTCATAACACAATATACCAAGCCTCAAATATGTGCCATAACATGTAACTAAACCAGAAACCAAACTAGCCAGTAATGCCTCTAATCAATGTACCATCACATTACCAAGATGCATTGGATCACATGATATCATCACCATGCATGTACCATAACACATACTATCATAACCATGCATGTACCATAACACCAAAACCATAAGACTTAACCCTTACCTATGATATTGTAGCTTACCTATTACTCTATAATCTGACTTGTAGCTTCTTCCACAACCAATCAACAACCTGGTACTAACATTTTCCCAAATCTACAAGTGCCTCTCTATACAGACACTAGTTGACCCGCAAGGATGCCTCACTTGACAGGTATAGTGCAACTCGTGAGGATCTCAGTAATTAGGGTTTTTCAAAAACCCTTCTCTTCTGCAGCTCCGAAACTTCCTCTCTTTTATTGTACTTTCTTCATAGCCTCATAATTCCCATCATATTCACCAAAAGACCAAAATATACCATAAAAAAATCAATAGACCATAACATTTCACTAGAAATATCTTCAATGTAAGTATGTGAGTGTGTCCAAATGAGAGATTCCTTGAGGGTCATTTATACTTTTTCTAGGTAACCTCTTTCCTTAATCTTAGGGATCCTTGAATTTCTTGTTACAACCCCTTTTCCCTTTTACTCATTGACTTGTAACCAACTAGGGATTCTTTCCCATTCTCCAGGGATTCTAACTTCACAAAGACATATCTCCCTAACCATGAGGATCCACGTGGCATACCACATATCATCAGAAATGGCACGACGTGTACTATTTATATATAATAGTCTTACCTACAATTTCATTGTCCTTCATGTCATTATTCCTCAATCAACTTTAGGTCCCATAACCACGCCTCTGGGGATGCATGTAGACTACATCAAATGTACCCAACTAACTCACCATCAATCTCGATCATACAGATGATAACCAACTATCCACCTATCTTGTCCACATCTCTATGTATTTTAGACTTCTCTAAGGGTTGACATCAATCTCTAAGGGTTGATATCAATCTCCAAGATCACTCTCCAAGGGTTGACATCAATGAAAATCAACTGTCCAACAAATATAGTGTGAACATGGTGGAAAAGGTATCTTGCAGAGGATAGCTTTGATGCACCCCCCCTCCCCTCCTAGTGGTTCTGCAACCTCCTGATCAAGGATCTTCAGAACACTTAAGATGAATCGGCTTTTCAGGCCTCTAGAAGACCCTGGAACAACTAACATAGGCCCTTGCTTGTTACCTTGCAGGTTTGAATTACCCACATAGTCATTTTTTGGTGCCTTTGGTAACTTTAATTGGAGGGCACTAGCTCCTCTTGCTAGGTTCTTCTTCTCATATGACCCCGGGATAAAACCTTAGGCGAGCCCTATTCTTAAGTTTGGGATTCGACGAACTCCACCCTTGTTTTATTCTGAAATGTCTTTCTTACGAAACACACAGATCTTTGTCACGTGTCCTCTTGGATTTGACGGTCCAAACTACCTCGGCCTTCGCGACTTCGCGATGATTTCACTTGCTCCCCGCAATTTCTCCGAACTCTATCTCTCGAATTCTCCAATCTACTGCCACGTATCCTCGTCGCAGCCAATGACTAGGATCACTTCGCGACTTCACAACTTCGACAACCCCCACTCTTACAACACTTCTATGCCTCCGAACCACGAAGGGCCAAATGAATCCATGGTCATCTTCCATGCGAATTTCCCATATCTAACGGCCTGGAACAATCTCGCTTCCTCCTGAATGGATCTTGCTCGTTAGGTTTTGAAATTTTAAAGGATTCCTCCCTATTGAATATTTCTCTTTCACTACCTATCCGAAGCTTGTTCTTCCTTCGAACTGTTATCTCCTCAGAGTGGTTTCTTCGACACTTAGTCAAAATCGACCCTTTGTGCGCCTTGCAATAGGTCTTCTTCCATGACTTAACTTATTTGTGAGTGACTATGCACACATTTCAACAATTATTCACACTCCTCTGCAAATAAACTTAGGCTACTCCTTTTGAGCTCCTTAGTCAAAAGACTCTATCGACGCACTCCTTGCAGACAATATGAACACCTTGCATACAAATCTCCAAGTTATCTCTCCCGAACTTGTTCCTCCTTGACACTTTGAAAGTCTCAGAATGACTCCTTCGATACTTATCCAAGTATCGACCCTTTGTACACCTTGAAAAAGGTTTCCTTCAACTTGATTATGCATGGGTGAATGTGCTCTCCTTGGTAAAGTTCTTATACGACTCAATTGTTCCTCCTGAAAAATATGACTCTAAGTGTGTTTATGCCTACACACACTTCCAAGCTATCCTTTCTGAACTTTCAAGTCGAAACAGACTATGTCAACACACACCTTGTAGACACTTATGCACTCTTTGCAAACAAAAGTTTCACGTTCTCTCTTCCGAGATTCTGAGTCGAAATGGACTTTGTCAACGCACACCTTGCAAACACTATGCACTCCTTGCACTTGCTCGTAGAAGAGAAATAATTGAAACTTATCTAATATCTCACAGATTCATACATTCAACCATGTAAATGCATTCATAACATAAATAATAGCGAATTGAAAGTAAACATAAAGCCTACCATTCATTCATTCATATAGACACATTAACAGCAACACCAAACATTTGGATCAACGCTTTTCTGTTATATTAATTCAAATGATATGTACATGGGCTCATACAATGCTCTTCAACATCTCAACAAATATCGGCTACAATAATCCTTCACTACAATACTTTCAGCAACATTCAACTAAATTGCAACAATTATAAACTAAAATTCAACAGCCTCATTTGGGAAACAACACATTTATTTATACAATAGGGCTCATAGAGTTTTACCTCCGACTACCTTAGCCCTATCCTATCGAAATAAAATCTTTCAACTACTAAGGATTTATTACAATAAATGTTTGAGACAGACATATAAGAGGAAATGCTTTGAATCTGTACCCCAAGATACTACATTAAAGAAAAATACATTCCACATCGATCTCATGCAATCGTTCAACCTGTAAGATTAAAGATGTTCTTTAATTACAATTTTTTCGAGATATTTCATGATATGCCCTTCTTAAATTCAAAATCATCACTTCAAAATGTGTGCTAGTCTGTTGAGTTTTTTTCCACTTGCACCTTGATGAAAATGGTCCTGCATCATACTCCTCTAGACAAAATTCATGTAATCTTGTCCATGAGCTCGTGCATTGAATTTCCATGCTTCTAAATATCTGCTTCATTTAGCCAACTGACATCCTCTATTGGGTGTCCTTTCCACTTTACCAAATACTCCTTTTGGATTCATCCCATATACTATCTGAAATGGGATCTTTTCTATACTTCTGTTTGGTGATCCATTGTATGCAATCTCTGCTTGTGACAGAATTTCATCCCACTGGCTATGATGTTCAGTGACTAGACTCCTAAACAAATTTCTTAAACTTTGATTTACCACCTCATTCGGTCCTTCCGTTTGAGGGTTATGTGATGAACTAAAAGACAATTATGTCCCCAACGTCTTCCATAATGTTCTCTAGAAATGACCAACAAATTTAGTGTCCCTATCTGCGACAATACTCTTGGGAAACCCATGAAGTCTCACAACTTCCTTGAAAAACAAATTTGCAATGTGCATTGCATCATTAGTTTTCTGGCATGGGATAAAGTGTGCCATGTTTGAAAATCTATCAACTACCACAAATATGGAATCATTTCCTCTTTGCGTTCTTGGAAATCCCAACACAAAATCCATGCTTATTGTATCCCAAGGCCTATTTGGAAGAGGAAATGGCTGATACAACCCAATGGTCTATCTCTTTCCTTTTGCATACTGGCAAATCTTACATCTGTTTAAAAACTTCCTTACCTCTGCCCTCATACCTAGCCAATAGTATGAACTGTTCAATTGTGCAAATGTCTTGTCATGGCCATAATGTCCGACTAGACCTCCACTATGTTTTTCCTTCAACATATTCTCTCTCATCGAGCACCTTGGTATGCACAACTGGCAACCTTTAAATAACAATCCATCTTGAATTAGATACTCCATCCACTAGCTTCTGTATTTGAGCACAGGATTTGACCATGATTCATATGCCTCTTTAAAATATGGTTCATCGCAATACATCTCCTTAAGGTGTTCAAACCCTAAGGTTTTCACTTGAAATTTCTGCAGAATCAGACATCTCCTGCTTAATGCATCAACAAGTTTGTTAACATTACCAGAAATGTGTTAAATGACAAAAGTGAAATTTTGCATAAACTCTATCCACTTAGCATGTCTTTGATTTAACTTCTCCTTTCTTGTTATGAATTGTAAAACCTGATTATAGTTATACAAAACAAACTCTTTTGGAACAAGGTAGTGCCTCCATTTCTTCAAGGCTTGAATTATTGCATAAAATTATTTATCATATGTGGATTACTTTCTCTTAGTGTCATTCATGTTCTCACTTAAATATGCAACATGTCTATTATCTTGACTCAATATTGCTCTGATTGAAACTCCACTAGCATCACATCTTACTTGAAATTTCTTCCCGAAATCTGGTAAGACCAGAATCGAATGTTCTGTTATCTTCTCCTTTAATATATGGAAGCCTTTCCCAACTTCTTCTGTCCACTTGAAAGATGTGTGTCTCTTCTTCACTGTATCCATTATTGGTGTACAAATTCCACTAAAATTTCTAATGAAATTCTTATAGAAACTCGCTAATCCATGGAATCTTCTCACCTCGAATATGCTTCTTGGTGATGGCCATTCTCTGATTTTTCTAACCTTCTCTGGATCTATCTTCAATTCATTTGAAGAGATCACAAAACCCAAGTAAATGAGTTTTTTTTTTCATAAAATAGGATTTCTTCAGATTTATCAACAGATTCTCCCACTGCAATCTCCTCATCACTAATGTTAAGTATCTCAAATGCTCTTCTTCAATTTTACTGAAGACTAGTATATCATCCAAATATACAATCACAAACTTATCAATAAAATATTTCAATAACTCATTCATCAACCTCATAAAATTACTCAGGGCATTTGTTAAGCCAAATGGCATAACAAGTCATTCATACAACCCTTCATTTGTTTTGAACATTGTTTTCCACTCATCACCTTCTCTCATTCTTATCTGGTGATATCCACTCTTAAGGTCTATCTTTGAAAAATAATTTTCTCCACTCAAACAATCCATTAAGTCATCCATTTTTGGAAAAGGGAATATGTACCTGATGGTGATCTTGTTTATGGCCCTTGAGTCTGTACACATTCTCCATCCTCCATCCTTTTTCGGACTTAACACAATTGGTATTGCACATGGACTCAAGCTTTCTGTGACTAAACCCTTGTCCATAAAATCCTGGACTTGTCTCTTTACCTCCTCATTCTCTTGAGGTGTTAATCTGTATTCTTCTTTGCTCGATAGACTTTCTCCTGGTATTAGATCAATATGATGGATGATACTCCTGATGGGTGGCAATGTGCTTGGTAACTCATCCACTACTATGTCAACAAAATTCTCTAAGAGCTCCTGAATTTCTTCAGGTAGATCATCCATAGAAGTACTTGTAAGGAAAACTATGGGTTTCCTTACCACAAAAAATTGCATCTCATGTTCCTTCATGACTTCACTCAGGAGCTCTTTCCCACTCATGAGAAGTATACTTGTGTTGGCTTCTTCCTTCACTTTCTTTTCCTCTATTGGAAGTAACATGTGTGTCCTACCATTCTTCTCCAAGGTATAAGTATTTTTTCTCCCATCATGAATGACATTCTTGTCATACTACCATGGTCTTTCCAACAAAACATGACATACATCCATGGGAATCACATCACACAAAATCTCATCTCTGTATCCTCCTATCTTAAATTCAACTAGACATTGTTTAGTTACTATTACCTGGTGACCTTTCTACAACCATGAGACTCTATATGGACTCAGATGTGCAGTTGTTTCCAGCTCCAAATTCTCCACCATCTCTGTGGATACTAAGTTATCAGTGCTCTCACTGTCAATTATCACCTTGCATACCCTATCTTTAGTCTTGCAAGCAGTTTTGAACAAACTGTTCCTCTACACTAGTTTTTCAACCTCTAGCTCTGTCTTTAAGAGAACCTTCTTCATCATCAAAGATCTCCCATCTTCTGCACCTTCTGCTTCAACATTCTGCTTCTATGCTTCCAAAATGTGACCTTCACCTCCTCCTTCTTTCTTTCTCTCGGGGAATTCCCAAGACATGTGTCATGTCTTTCTACAGGCATAACACTTCACTTCTCCTCATCTGCCTCTTCCTCTTCCTCGAGGAAAAGTGTTTCTTCAACCATATTGTCTCCCTCGGGAGCTTCCTCCTCTTTTTGAGTGACCATGTGGTTTTTTAGTCTCAAGCTTGGGCTTATGTTCCTTATCATGGACAATTTCCTTGCCTTTGTTTAAAATTGTTCCTCTGCTTCATTGGCTTTGTTTTCTGGCCAACTTCTCTTTTTCCTTCAGCAAAATATGATAAGTGTCCTCCACTGTCTTCATGGTCATCATGATGATTTCATCCTGGATTTCATATCTTAGGCCATTAATATAACTGGAAACCTTTTCATCATGTTTCTCTCTCTTTCCAGCCCTCATGTTCAGCTTGTAGAACTCCTATGTGTATTCTTTCACTGTCATTCCCTTCTGTCTCATGTTCTGCAACTTCCTTAACAGATTTATCTGATAGTCCTTGGGTATGAATTTAGCATTCATCTTGGCTACCATTTGGTCCCAATTCTTGATCTTTTTCTTTCCCTTGCATCTTCTGTCAGCTTGCAGTTCATCCCACCATAGCGTTGCATGTCCTTTTAATCTAGTGACAACATGCTTCAGCTTTTTCTCCTCATCGACATATTCATAGTTGAAGTACTTGTCCATTGACCTTATCCAATCCATAAATTCTTCAGCATATAAATTTCCTTCATACATTGGGATGTCTATCTTTTCTCTAGCTCCCAACTTGACAACCTCTTTCAACAAGCATTTCTCTGCAACATCATCTACTACAACTTCTTCATCTTCCACTTACTTATTCTCTACATCACTGATGTCTCCAGCATCATGTTCTGTCCTTTGTGGTGTTTCCATAGCATCCAACCTTGCACAAAGTTATCTCATCTCCATTTCTACGACTCGATTTTCTATAGGTGGATTTGCATGTCTTCTAGGAGGCATTGTGTTGAACTTTCCTCCTTTACACAACTACCATTTGATGTATCTGATACCACTGGATGTTATTAGATACTTCTTTTCACCTTCTCACATTTTCCTGATGTCTGCAAGAAAATGGTTTCTCTGATACCATTTGGTACAACCCCCCTCCCTTCCTAGGGGTTCTACGACCTCTCGATCAAGGATATTCAAAACACTTAATCTGAATCATCTTTTTGGGGCTCTATCAGACCCTGGAACTACTTACATAGGCCCTCGATTGTTACCTTGCAAGTTTGAATTACCCGCACAGTCGTTTTTTGGTGCCTTTGGTAACTTTAATTGGTGGGCGCTAGCTCCTCTTGCTAGGTTCTTCTTCTCATATGACCGCAGGCTAAAACCTTGGGCCAACCCTCTTCTTAAGTTCGGGCTTCGACGGTTATGGAATCTCCACCCTTGTTTTCTTTCGAAATGTATTTCTGTTGAAATGCAGGGATCTCTGCCATGTGTCCTCCTAGATCCGACAGTCTAGAATACCTCGGCCTTCGCGACTTCGTGATGATTTCACTTGCTCCCCGTAATTTCTATGAAATCTATCTCCGAAATCTATCTCCTAATTCTCCAATCTACTGCCACGTATCCTCCTCACAGCCAATGGCTAGGATCACTTCGCGACTTCACAACTTCGGAGAGCCCCACTCTTACAAAACTTCTACGCCTCTGAACCACGAAGGGCCGAAGGAATCCACGGTTATCTTTCATGCAACTTTCCAAGATCTGACGGCCTGGAACCATCTCGCTTCCTCCTGAACGAATCTTTCTCATTAGGTTTTGAAATCTTAAAGGGTTCCTCCCTATTGAATATTTCTCTCCCGATACCTCTCCTGAGCTTGTTCTTCCTTCGAACTGCTAATTCCTTAGAGTGGTTTCTTTGGCACTTAGTCGAAATCGACCGTGTGTGCACCTTGCAACATGTATTCTTCCATGACTCAACTTATTTGTGAGCGACTGTACACACCTTGCAACAATTCTTCACACTACTTTGCAAATAAACTTAGGCTACTCCTCCTGAGCTCCTGAGTCAAAATACTCCGTCGATGCACTCCTTGCGGAAAATATGCACACCTTGCATACAAAGCTCCAAGTTATCTCTCCTGAACTTGTTCCTCCTTGACACTCTGAACTTCTCAGAATGACTCCTTCGATACTTAGCCAAGTATTGACCCTTTGCACACCTTACAATAGGTTTCCTTCAACTTGACTTTGTATGGGCGACTGTACTCTCCTTGCAACATTTCTTATACAACTCAATTATTCCTCCTAAACAATAGGACTCTGAGTGTGTTTCTTCCTACACACACTTGTAAGCTATCATTTCTGAAATTTCAATTCAAAATAGACTCTGTCAATGCACACCTTGCAGACACTTATGTAATCTTTGCAAACAAAAGTTTCACGTTATCTCTTATGAGCTTCTGAGTCGAAATAGACTCTGTTAATGCACACATTGCGGACACTATGAACTCCTTTCACTTGCTCGTAGAAGAGAAACAATTGAAACTTATCTAATATATCACAGATTCATACATTCAACCATGTAAATGCATTCATAACATAAGAACAAGAAATAACATAGAATTGCAAGTAAACAAAAATCCTGCCATTCATTCATTCATATAAACACATTAACAACAACACCAAACATTTGGATCAATGCTTCTCTGTTATATTCATTCAAATGATATGTACATGGGCTCATACAATGCTCTTCAACATCTCAACAACTCTCGGCTACAATAATCCTTGGCTACAATACTCTCAACAACATTCAACTAAATTGCAACAACTGTCAACTAAAATTTAGCAGCCTCATTTGGGAAAAAATACATTTATTTATACAAGAGGGCTAATAGAGTTTTCCCTCCGACTACCTTAGCGCTATCCTATCAAAACAAAATCTTTCAACTACTAAGGATTTATTACAATAAATGCTCAAGATAGACAGATAAGAGAAAACGCTTCGAATTTGTACCGCAAGCTACTACATTAAAGAAAAATGCATTCCCCATTGATCTCATGCGATCGTTCAACCTCTAAGCATTAAATATGTTCTTTAATTACAATCTTTTCAAGATATTTCATGATATTCCCTTCTTAAATTCAAAATCATCACTTTGAAATGCGCGCTAGTGCGTTGAGTGGTCTTCCACTTGCGCCTTGATGACAATGCTCCTGCATCATACTCCTCTGGACAAAAATTCACGGACTCATGTCCATGAGCTCATGCACTGACTTTCCATTCTTATGGATATATGCTTCATTTACCCAACTGTCATCCTCTATTGGGTGTCCTTTCCACTTTACCAAATACTCAAAATAAGTCTTTCTCCTGGTCTTTTTACCAGTTCTTCGATCTGGTATCTTCTCCATCTGCGGATTTTCTGCTACAAGCATCTTCTTCTCCCACTAGATCTCTTTTTGATATTTTAATCCTTTTTCATATTCACTGTAAGGATACAGGTCTGAAATCTTGAATATGGGCGATATACCCACATCTTCTGGCATCTCTATCTCATATGCATTTTCATCAAATTTCCTTAGGATCTTGCATGGTCCTATTTTATTCAACTTTAGTTTGTTATATGTTCCTCTTGGGAACCTTTCCTTCCTGATATGTGCTATAACTTGATCTCCCACTTCAAATTGAAGTGTTCTCCTATGTTGATCAACTATGCATTTGTACTCTCTATTGTTGTTCTGAAACTGCTCTTTGATCTGATTATGAAGATTCTGCACTTCTGCAACAAAGTCTTTTGCTCTAGCACTTCTGAATTCATTATGTTGCAGATCTCTCAACTCTGATACTCCTCTTGGATTCATCCCATATACTATCTGAAATGGGCTCTTTCCTATGCTTCTGTTTAGCGATTCATTGTATGCAATCTCTGCTTGTGACAAAATTTCATCCCATTGGCTATGATGCTCAGTGACTAGACTCCTCAGAAAATTTCCAAAACTTCGAATTACCACCTCAGTCTATCCATCCATTTGAGGGTGATATGATGAACTAAAAGACAATTTTGTCCCCAACATCTTCCATAATGTTCTCCATAAATGACCAACAAATTTAATGTCCCTGTCTGCAACAATACTCTTGGGAAACCCATGAAGTCTCACAACTTCCTTGAAAAACAAATTTGCAATGTGTGTTGCATCATTAGTTTTCTGGCATGGGATAAAGTGTGCCATGTTTGAAAATCTATCAACTACCACAAATATGAAATCACTTCCTCTTTGCGTCCTTGGAAATCCCAACACAAAATCCATGCTTATTGCATCCCAAGGCCTGTCTGGAATAGGAAATGGATGATACAACCCAATGTTTTATCTCTTTCCTTTTGCATACTGGAAAATCTTACATCTGTTTAAAAGATTCTTAACCTCTGCCCTCATACCTAGCCAATAGTGTGAACTCTTCAATTTTGCAAATGTCTTGTCATGGCCAAAATGTCCGGCTAGACCCCCACTATGTTTTTCCTTCAACAGATTCTCTCTCATCGAGCACTTTGGTATGCACAACTGACAACCTTTAAATAAAAATCCATCTTGAATCAGATACTTCATCCACTAGCTTTTGTATCTGAGCATAGGATTTTCACATGATTCATATGCCTCTGTAAAATATGGTTCATCACAATACATCTCCTTAAGGTGTTCAAACCCTAAGGTTTTCACTTGAAATTCCTGCAGAATCAGACATCTCCTGCTTAATGCATCAACAACTTTGTTAGCATTACTAGAAATGTGTTAAATGACAAAAGTGAAATTTTGCATAAACTCTATCCACTTATCATGTATTTGATTTAACTTCTCCTTTCTGGTTATGAATTGTAAAGCCTGATTATCGCTATACAAAACAAACTCTTTTGTAACAAGGTAGTGCCTCCATTTCTTCAAGGCTTGAATTATTGCATAAAATTATTTATCATATGCAGAGTAATTTCTCTTGGTGTCATTCAACTTCTCACTGAAATATGCAACATGTCTATTATCTTGACTCAAGACTTCTCCGATTGCAACTCCACTAGCATCACATCTTACTTGAAATTTCTTCCCGGAAATCTAGTAAGACCATAATCGATTGTCTTGTTATCTTCTCCTTTAAAATCTGGAAGCCTTTCTCAACTTATTCTATCCACTTGAAAGACGAGTGTCTCTTCTTCACTGTATCCATTATTGGTGTACAAATTCCACTGAAATTTCTAATGAACTTCCTATAGAAACTCGCTAATCCATGGAAGCTTATCCCCTCGAATATGCTTCTTGGCGATGACCATTCTCTAATTTCTCTCACCTTCTCTGGATCCATATTCAATTCATTTGAAGAGATCGCAAAACCCAAGTAAATGAGTTTTGTTTTCATAACAGAGGATTTATTTAGATTTATCAACAACTTCTCCTGCTGCAATCTCCTCATCACTAATGTTAAGTGTCTCAAATGCTCTTCTTCAATTTTACTGAAGACTAGTATATCATCCAAATATACAATCACAAACTTACCAATAAAATCTTTCAATACCTCATTCATCAACCTCATAAAAGTACTTAGGGCATTTGTTAAGCCAAATGGCATAACAAGCCATTCATACAACCCTTCATTTGTTTTGAATGTTGTTTTCCACTCATCACCTTCTCTCATTCTTATCTAGTGATATCCACTCTTAAGGTCTATCTTTGAAAAATAATTTTCTCCACTCAAACAATCCATTAAGTCATCCATCCTTGGAAAAGGAAATCTGTACCTGATGGTGATCTTGTTTATGGCCCTTGATTCTGTACACATTCTCCATTCTCCATCCTTTTTCGGACTTAACACAATTGGTACTACACATGGACTCAAGCTTTCTCTAATTAAACCCTTGTCCATAAAATCTTGGACTTGTCTCTTTACCTCCTCATTCTCTTGAGGTGTTAATCTATATTCTTCTTTGTTCGGCAGAATTTCTCCTGGTATTAGATCAATGTGATAGATGATACTCTTGATGGGTGGAAATGTGCTTGGTAACTCATCCACTACTATGTCAACAAAATTCTCTAACGGCTCCTGAATTTCTTTAGGCAGATCATCCATAGAAGTACTTGTAAGGAAAACTTTGGGTTTCCTTAACACAAAAAATTGCATCTCATGTTCCTTATTGACTTCACTCCGGAGCTCCTTCCCACTCATGAGAAGTATACTTGTGTTGGCTTCTTCCTTCACTTTCTTTTCCTCTATTGGAAGTAACATGTGTGTCCTACCATTCTTCTCCAAGGTATAAGTATTTTTTCTCCCATCATGAATGACATTCTTGTCATACTGCCATGGTCTCCACAACAAAACATGACATACATCCATGGGAATCACATCACAAAAAATCTCATCTCTATATCCTCCTATCTTAAATTCAACTAGACATTGTTTAGTTACTATTACCTGGTGACCTTTCTGCAACCATAAGACTCTATACAAACTCGTATGTGCAATTGTTTCCATCTCCAAATTCTCCACCATCTTTGTGGATACTAAGTTATCAATGCTCCCACTGTCAATTATCACCTTGCATACTCTATCTTTAGTCTTTAAAGCAGTTTTGAACAAACTGTTCCTCTACACTGATTTTTCAACCTCTGGCTCTGGATTTAAGAGAACCTTCTTCATCATCAAAGATCTCCCATCTTTTTCACTTTCTGCTTCAACATTCCACTTCTACGCTTCCAAAATGTGAGCTTCATCTCCTCCTTCTTTCTTTCTCTTGGGGAATTCCCAAGACATGTGTCTTGTCTTTCCATAGGCATAACACTTCACTTCTCCTCATCTTCCTCTTCCTCGAGGAAAAGTGTTTCTTCCACCATACTGTCTCCCTCAGGAACTTCCTCCTCTTTTTGAGTGACTATGTGGTTTTTCAATCTCAACCTTGGGCTTTTGTGCCTTATCATGGACAATTTCCTTGACTCTGTTTAAACTTGTTCCTTTTCTTCGTTGGCTCTGTTTTCTGGCCAGCTTCTCTTCTGCCTTCAGCGGAATTTTATAATCGTCCTCCACTGTCTTCACGATCATCATGCTGATTTCATCCTGGATTTCATATCTCATGCCATTAATATACCTGGCAACCTTTTCATCATATTTCTCTCTCTTTCCAGCCCTGATGTTCAACTTGTAGAACTCCTCTGTGTATTCTTTCACTATCGTTACCTTCTCTCTCAGGTTCTGCAACTTCCTTAACAGATTTATCTGATAGTCCTTGGGTATGAATTTAACCTTCAACTTGGCTACCATTCTGTCCCAATTCTTGATCTTTTGCTTGTCCTTGCATCTTCTGTCAGCTTGCAGTTCATCCCACCATATTCTTGCATGTCCTTTTAATCTAGTGACAACATGCTTCACCTTTTTCTCCTCATCTACATCTTCATAGTCGAAGTGCTTGTCCATTGACCTTATCCAATCCAGAAATTCTTCATCATATAAATTTCTTTCATACATTGGGATGTCTATCTTTTCTCTAGCTCCCAACTTGACAACCTCTTTCAGCAAGCATTCCTCTGCAACATCCTCTACGACAACTTCTTCAGCTTCCACTTCTTCATTCTCTGCATCACTGATGTCTCCAGCATCAGGTGCTCTCCTTTGTGTTGTTTCCATAGCATCCAAACTTACACGAAGTTCTCTCATCTCCATTTATACAACTCAATTTTCTATAGGTGGATCTGCACGTCTTCTAGGAGGAATTGTGTTGAACTTTCCTCCTTTACATAACTACCACTTGATGTATCTGATACCACCAGATGTTATCAGACTACTTCTTTTCACCTTCTTACATTTTCCTGTTGTCTGCAAGAAAATGGTTTCTCTGATACCACTTGGTATAACCCCCCTCCCCTCCTAAGGGTTCTACGACCTCCCGGTCAAGGATCTTCAAAACACTTAATCTGAATCATATTTTCGGGGCTCTATCAGACCCTGGAACAACTTACAAAGGCCCTTGATTGTTACCTTGCACGTTTGAATTACCCGCACAGTCGTTTTTTGGCAACTTTAGTAAATTTAATTGGTGGGCGCTAGCTCCTCTTTCTAGGTTCTTCTTCTCATATGACTGCGGGATAAAACCTTCGTGCAACCCTCTTCTTAAGTTTGGTCTTCGGCGGTTTTGGCGACCTCCACCCTTATTTTCTTCTGAAATGTCTTTCTGCTGAAATGCATGGATCTCCGCCATGTGTCCTCCTAGATCTGATAGTCCAGACTACCTCGGCCTTCGTGACTTCACGATGATTTCACTTGCTCCCCGCAATTTCTCCGAACTCTATCTCTTGAACTCTCCAATCTATTACCACATATCCTCCTCGCAGCCAACGGCTAGGATCACTTCGCAACTTTGCAACTTCGGCGACCCCTACTCTTAAAAAACTTCTACGCCTCTAAACCACGAAGGGCAGAAGGAATCCACAGTTATCTTCCATGCGAATTTCCCATATCTGACGGGCCAGAATGATCCCTCTTCCTCCTGAATGGATCTTGCTCATTAGGTTGTGAAATATTAAAGGGTTCCTCCCTATTGAAAAATTCTCTCCCACTACCTCTCCTGAGCTTGTTCTTCCTTCAAACTGTTAATTCCTTAGAGTGGTTTCTTTGACACTTAATGGAAATCGACCCTGTGTGCACCTTTCAACATGTCTTCTTCCATGACTCAACTTCTTTGTGAGTGACTATGTACACCTTGCAACAATTCTTCACACTCCTCTCCAAATAAACTTAGGTTACTCCTCCTGAGCTCCTGAGTCAAAATACTCTGTCGACACACTCCTTGCGGACAATATGCACACCTTGCATACAAAGATCCAAGTTATCTCTCCTGAACTTGTTCCTCCTTGACACTCTGAACTTTTCAGAATGACTCCTTCGATACTTATCCAAGTATCGATCCTTTGCATACCTTGCAATAGGTTTCCTTCAAATTGACTTTGTATGGGCGGCTGTGCTCTCCTTGCAACATTTCTTATACAACTCAATTGTTCCTCCTAAACAATATGACTCTGAGTGCGTTTCTGCCTACACACACTTCCAAGCTTACCTTTCTGAACTTTCGATTCAAAACAGACTCTGTCAACGCACACCTTGCAGACACTTATGTACTCTTTGCAAACAAAAGTTTCACGTTATCTCTTCTGAGCTTCTGAGTCGAAATAGACTCTATCAATGCACACCTTGCAGACACTTATGTACTCTTTGCAAACAAAAGTTTCACGTTATCTCTTCTGAGCTTCTGAGTCGAAATAGACTCTATCAATGCACACATTGCAGACACTATGCACTCCTTGCACTTGCTCGTAGAAGAGAAACAATTGAAACTTATCTAATATATCACAGATTCATACATTCAACCATGTAAAGGCATTCATAACATAAGAACAAGAAATAACAGAGAATTGCAAGTAAACAAAAATCCTACCATTCGTTCATTCAGATAGACACATTAACAACAACACCAAACATTTGGATCAATGCTTCTTTGTTATATTCATTCAAATGATATGTACATGGGCTCATACAATTCTCTTAAAAATCTCAATAACTCTCGGCTACAATAATCCTTGGCTACAATACTCTCAACAACATTCAACTAAATTGCAACAACTATCAACTAAAATTCAGCAGCTTCATTTGGGCAACAATATATTTATTTATACAATAGGGTTCATAGAGTTTTCCCTATGACTATCTTAGCGCTATCCTATTGAAATAAAATCTTTCAACTACTACGGATTTATTACAATAAATGCTTAGGACAGGCAAATAAGAGAAAACGCTTCGAATCTGTACCGCAAACTACTACATTAAAGAAAAATACATTCCCCATCGATCTCATGCGATTGTTCAACCTCTAAGCATTAAAGATGTTCTTTAATTACAATTTTTTCAATATATTTCATGATATTCCCTTCTTAAATTCAAAATCATCACTTCAAAATGTGCGCTAGTGCGATGAGTTGTCTTCCACTTGCACCTTGATGAAGATGCTCCTGCATCAAGCTTGTAGAGAATAACTTGCAAGAGTAGGATAATATCTCTCAAGAGAAGTGATAGAGGTAATGGTTGAGATTTCCATGGCCTCTGGCCTAAAAATCCAACAAAAATTGCAATCTCACATGCAACCATTGAGCCATTGTAATTTATTCTCTTAATGAATGAATAAAATAATTAGTTCCAGATTAAATCCTTCTGTCGAAGCATGAATGAGTTTGTGAGATCATATGGCTGTGTTATATTGTATGTATTGTTGTATATTACATTTATATTGTTTGGATGATTGAGGACCTATGAATGATGTCTATTCTTGGGGAGAATAGTTCCTTGGTGATTATGTCACACCTACAAATCTATGGGAAGGATGTGTTTGGATTTATGTTTCTATGCAAATGGACATGGCTGAATAATTTAATGTGTTTGCAATTGCTAACATATTGGCATTACTATTATTATCATTGAGATTCTCGTGTATGTTTCCAATGAGGATGAGTGTGGGGTTTGAACATAGATATGAGCATAGAGAGTTCTTTCTTGATCACATAAGTTTTTCTGCATCGCATAGAAGAGGGTTTGCAAGATGTGAGAAGATTGCATATGTGGAGGATATTTCGTTGGTTTATGAACTAAGAGTTGACTACATGTTTGAGTGGCATAACTTGCAAGGTGATGATGCGATGAAGAGGAAATGGATATGTTTCCAAGTATCTAACAGTTTTGGAAAGTGTTGTACAACTCGCAATATGCAGGTTGTGGATTGAGAATATGATGTAGTTTGGTTAGTATTATGTTGGTGTCATAGAATAATAGATGGTGGTAAATGCACAACCCTAAAAGTTGTAGCATTGCTATGTGTTGAGAAATTTGGGTGGTTATATTCCACATAAGAAGCAATAGGTAGCTACGTTCCCAATATTGTGCAAGAGGTCGAATTTCCACTGCATATGCACTTTGACAAGCAGGGGGAGGATTCTCCTTCCATTATAAAACTAGTTTAATTTTCATGACAAGTTGTTTCTATGATATTTATTTTATAGGCATCTGACTAAACAAATCATGGCTATCCTATTTTATTTTACGAATTTACTCGGCTAGTCTTTCTACATACACTAACTAGGTATTTAGTTCTTCTTACTTATTGTTGGTTGGATTATGGGTTTACTATTTATGACTTATGGATGCACATTATGTCTTATTGTAGGGTTCAAGTTGATATTGTAGAAAAATGATTTTTTTTAATGAATTTATAAGAAACAATAAAAAAATTTACTTCCAAATATGGTGGAACGATGTCCATGACTTTTCTGAGAATCTAATGGATCCAAGGATATTGTCTAAGAGTCAAGTTCGGTTTAGTTTTAAACTAAGTTTCTTATTTACTATGTTGAGAAGAATCACATTTTANAATATGGTGGAACGATGTCCATGACTTTTCTGAGAATCTAATGGATCCAAGGATATTGTCTAAGAGTCAAGTTCGGTTTAGTTTTAAACTAAGTTTCTTATTTACTATGTTGAGAAGAATCACATTTTACTTGTAAAATTTCAATTGCAGATTTAGGCCATGCAAAAGAAATATTGCTTATGCCAATCTGGGACATAAGATACATTATGTTGATTCCCTTGCAAATAGAATCAATTGTACCAAAACTTTTGTAAGAATTGGATTCAAGAACTTTGGTTAATGGGTTTACAACTAGCCAAACAATGTAACCTCCAACGATGCTAATACCTAGGGATTTTAGTACAAAATCATTCAAAATGGTATCTCTAATGTGCATCCTTGAGTTATGACCCATTCCCTCGATAAGCCCTTATTAGTATTCTTATGGCAATAACGTTCTTACCTCTAATATTGGGAGGCTAATGGATTTCTATTTCAATGGGAAGCATTATTTAGGGTTTGGATTTTTCTATTATTTATACCACGGATAGAGAAAGGACAAAACATATGCACTCCCTTCCCTGTGAATATATTGGTTTGTTTGCATGTTTGTGATAATGGTTGTTACTAATGAAATTTTGAAAACATATACCCTAAAAATGAGCAATGATGCAATCGTGAGGGATTGTATAGGTGAAACTATAATAAAATTAAGTGGTTGGAGACTTGTGATCTTTTCCCTTCCCTTTGTTTGTCTCTCTGCAATAATGGTGTTTTTACTAAGTTTGGAAAACAAAAGTGAAACTATGAATAATAAAAGTAGAAGGAACAAGGTCATAATAATGAGGGTTTTCTCTATGGTGGGGATGATGAATTGGTAGTATAAGAAAATTATATATGATCATATAAACTAAATCCAAAATCCAACAAAACCTCATAGTGACGTTTTGCCTCTTCTAAAGTCTAAATCGAATGCATAACCTTTGACAAAGAAATATGAAAGTTCAACAAAGAGAAATATAAAAAAATATGACACTTGTTCCAAAAAAAAAATATCCTTCGACATGTCGTTTTCCCAAATTGGAGTAAACTAAAGGTGGAGGAGAAATTTATATTCAATCACCTTCGAAGGTTGAGGCACACAAAATATATAGGAACTTACCTTTTCCACCAATTTTCATAAGGCTACGACCCCACACAAAAACACACATTCAAACTCTATTTTAGGAAGAATCTATTTCACTATGACTTCTTCCTATAATTAGACCGATGCACTACTTTGAGGGATGTTTAGGATAATTTTTTAATTAACTTTGTTATAAATGTTAAGAAACGACAAACTTCATATCCATTAAAACAAATACAGTTTAAAAGAAAACATTTCTATCTTAAACCCCTTTTAGTAAGAACATCAATTTTTTTTATCATTATATTTAAATATTAATTTAATAAATAAGAATACTAATTTAAATAATTCCATATAACCATTTCCAAAGAATTATGTATATCTATAAAATTCTACTAACAATTAAAGTATTTTTAAAATATTTAAACTCCCATACAAACATAATATAAATATTTTAAATGGGGTTAAAGACTTTAAAGCCTACCACAAAATTCAGGATAAAAGTATGCAAATTTAAATTATACAAAATAAAAACTTATGTAAATTAAAATTATATAAAATAAAAATATATAAAAAATAATAACGTTATTGAAAACCATAAATCTAAAAATAATAACGTTATTAAAAATCATAAATCAATTGAAAGATATGTTCCTTGTAAATTAAAATTATATAAAATAAAAATATATAAATTAAAATTATATAAAAAATAATAATATTATTGAGGTTTAAAAGTAATAAAGTTGTATTTTTTTTTTTTTTAAGGGTAGATTATGTTCACTTCCTATACAAACACACATTGTTATGTATGGACTTAGAATAAGTGTGAAACTTACATACAAACTTTAATGGATTTAATGATAAACACATATTGTTAGGTATAGATTTAGAATAAGTATGAAACTTATATGAATGGTCTTAATAATAAGCTATATTTGATATAGATTTATTTTAATTTATATAAAAAAATTGAAATGATTTTTTTTTTTTTTTTTTTAATATAAAATGTGGGTTATTAAAATTTAGATAACATGGAATACAAATTAGATTTTATTTATGTAGTGTATTTTTAATGGTAAAACTTTTCATAATGAAATAACTTATTTTCTTATAATATGAAGTCTGAGTTATTAAAATTTAAATGACATGAACTATAGATTAGAGTTTTCTAGATCAAAACTGTGTATGAAATTTTGATAAGGAAGATTTTCTAGAAGATTTTCTAGTATTATGACTAACTGTGAAAATCTACATACTCAAAAACTTTTTATATTTCAATTTTAAAATAATGTTAAATAAAAGTGTGTAAGGGTTTAAGAGAAGAATATGTGAATCTTCTGGATTAAAACTGTGTGACATGAATGGTTTTAATAATGAGCTATATTTGACATATATTTAATTTTAACTTATGAAAAAGATGAAATAACTTATTTTCTTATAATATAAAGTCGGGTTATTAAAATTTAGATGACATGAACTATAGATTAGAGTTTTCTAGATCAAAATTGTGTGTGTAATTTTGATACAAAAGACTCTCTAGCATTAGCATTATGACTAACTGTGAAAACCTACATACTCAAAAACTTTTTATATTTCAATTTTAAAATAATGTTAAATAAAAGTGTGTAAGGGTTTAAGAGAAGAATATGTTAAAAAATAGTGTTTTTAATGTTGTTGTTTTTTTAAGGTGGAAAAATGTATCATAATCTAGTTGTTAATTTTAATAAGGATCATTTGGGAATGTGGGCTCACTCATTACAGTTATTTAAGAAAAATATTTTGGATCTTATGTTGTTAACCTATTTCCTTACATTCTAAGACGACAAGCTCTTAATCAATTAGAAGTATTTTTAAGTCTTACTTCAACACCAAAAAATTGTTTCAGCCTAGAAGTTATTAACAATAAAAACAATATCCCTTGTAATAGAGCCTTATTACCTCTAAAACTATTATACACTTTCTAATAACATACTTTAATATAAAATATTTAAAGCATTGATTTTAATATTAAAAATACTAACCTATATTTTAAGTTCAGTTCAAAGTGAGGTTAATTAATTAAAATATTAACTTGTAGTTTATTTTTTATGTTAAAGTGTATAAAAATGAGGTTAATTAATTAAATTATATTTAATAAAAAATATTTATTTTATTTTAAATTTGAATAAATATGAATATTTATCATAAATATAACACAAAATATGCTTACTATTACAACCTTAGTTAATCTAATTCGACTATTATAATACCATATGAAGTTTTAAATATAAAATGTAAAATATTGTAAGATATGATGAGATTGGATTTTTGCAGAGATTTGTGAAATGGGCAACCTATTGTACGGCTGGTATAATGACTTATGGTTTAGTTGATCTTACAAGTAGGATAGGATTTTTGCTTTATTTCATGAGCATGATATCACCGGATAAAGCAAAAATCTGAAGTAATGCACTGGAAAAAGGAGGAAATTAGGCGAATGGGATGATTAGCTTTTTGCTGTTGGCTTTTTGAATTGTTTTATTAGGTTTTTTGTTGTTGGCTTTTTGAATTGTTTTATTAGAGAAAACCAACCAGCAAGAAAATAAAACAGGAATAACGGAGAACCCGGAATTGGATAAAACCAAACCGGGGATATCCTTACTCCAGATAAGGGATAGTGTGCGCCTGTAACCAAACACCGTTCTTCTTCTTCGAATCCGGTCGGCGATGAGGGAATGAATATGAGGAGGTGTTCCCGTTCGGTCGCAAAAGATAAGGCACCGAACTGACTCAACAAAAGGGAGCAGGGGAGCAGTCTTGAACGATTATTAAGTAGTCGAACCGTAGCCCGTTCCACTCCGCTGTGTTCTGGTTGGACCCCACTACGTGCTATCATCTCTACGCGTTTTCGATCCTATATGTCCTACACGAACGGCCCCGATTGATCGATCTTCACCCAACAGCCTTTTATCTCCCATCAGCTTGCCTGCCTTAAGGAAGAGGAGCCATTCGCGTTACTTGCTCACCCTCCCTTAGAAGGATAGATTCTTTCTACTGAATGTGTCTCCGGAGGTAGGAAATAAGGGGCGTAAGGGGATGCGTAAGGGTGCGTATGTTTCCTGCCTCTCGAACTACTCCACAAACTATGAGCACTGATAACTATTGAAATGAAGGGCGAGTTCGTAGAGCTCTAGGAGATATCGACAAGTGTAGACTTACTTTGAAACCTCTAGGTGCAGGTAGGAAATATAAAGGCGAAAGGTAATAGAACCAATATTTCTTCCCCTCAATCAAGGCAAGAGGGGGTTCTATTTGAATGTAATATGGCGGGTGTTAACGTTATATTATAGATGTATATCCAGAGGCGCGCTTGAATAAGATTGGCCCGGACCCGGACACATCAGTAAAGCCCGAAGGGGAAGGCCAAGGCTGGGAAACAAGCCCGAAGGGGAAGGCCAAGGTGTGGGTGTGGCATACAAACGAGCTCATTACTTTCAAATGGTTAGCTCAGCCTTTGACCGCGATTTATCGCCACTTTGCCTGGGAAGGATATTGATATAGGAGGGGCATCCTAACGTAGTGAGTAGGGACATCCGAGAGTTCCAACCCCACCGAACGTTCCAACAT
>ML793003.1:102781-133220 GCA_009831015.1 Picea engelmannii
CGCAGGAGCCCCAATCCCAGTCATTATGGAAAATACATTTAAATTTCAGAGAATATGTGTTGAACTATATATTTTTTACAAATTCCAAGAGAGCTATTTTGGGGAATAATCTCAACTGTATTTTGTAACCCAGTTTATCTGAATATAAAATATTTGAGGTTGTTGTATGATGTTTTCCAATGTTTAATATTGTTTTTTTGAATTTTGTATATATTTTTTAAATTGACTCATTTGCCTGTACAACTATTGATAGATGAATTCAACTTCTTTCTACAAGAATTTAAGACACTCTTTGATCCATAGTAATATGCACGATAAGATTTTTTTCCCTTGTCCAGTACTTCGATTTCAATAAAAGCTACTCTATTCGCTCCTTACATTTTACATGGAAGAATAATTTGTGATATGACATAATTCTGTGGCACCCACCCTATACTTAAGAAAGAAATGGGTAGGCCCATCCTGCTTTCATTCTTCGGGGCCCCTGAAATAGAGTCAATGAATGAATCTATTTCAACATGGCAACTCAGGTGTTGACGTCATGTTCTTGTTTAATATTGTGCATATATTACAAATTCTTATATTTGAGAATATGCTTGCATATAAAAATGTTACTTTATATATATTTTTTGTCTATTGCTTATGTGTTTGAGCAAAATTTGCGAGTCGAAAACACCCTACAAATTGGAACATGGTTTACATTTGGACCACAAATAATCTATTAAGATAAATTAATATGAACACTATTCGAATAAATATAAACAAATTCTCTTTAAACTTGAACTTCACTTTGTCAACCTCCAAGTATATTACATAGCTGAGACTAAATGTTTGTTTCTCTCTTTCTTTTCCCTCCTCTATACTTACCCATTTTCCCCTTGTCTTCTTCCCCTCTATTATCCCTTTCTGGTTCTATACTTAGTCACATTTCTATGATCGTGGTTTCTCGGGTTGGTGAAATGGCAGATTCTCATATCCATCTATATCATCACATCATGAGCCCGATTGACCGTTTCCCCTTTCAATCCTTAACCAATTATCTGACCGCGGGGTCCCTAGTTACCGCTATCAAATTCTTATGCTCCGTGCTCCGTCATATTCATATTGCACCCAAAACTTCTGTGATCTACAATTCGACCCCAGACTCCTCCAATTTGCAAGCTTCAATATACCTGGGTTCACAAAAGTTTCAAACCATTTATCGCCCCCTTCCATCCTCACCACATTCACGCCCTTCCCAATGCACATTCATTATTCTTTTACTAGTGAAAACTCGCCACACAGGTTTGAAAAGATTGACATTAATAAACGAACAATAGATGTTGTTGTGTGAGATACTTACCCCTTTTCCCCTTTTCTTCTTCCCCTCTAGTATCCCTTTCTAGTTCTATACTTAGTCGTTGTTGGTAGCAGTCTGAAGTGGAAAGAAGGAGGATTGTGGGGAAAGAGAGCGTGCAAAAATGGAAGTAACAACTGGAGGGAAACACAACATATGCCCATGCAATAAAGCGTGCACAAGGAGAGCGACAACAGGAAGGAGGAGCAACACATGCACATGAGAGGAAGACCTAACATCAATAGGGTTAGGGTTTTGGTAATGTATTGTAGTGGCTAAAGAGACAAAAATGTATAAATACCGATACTGAGGTATTATAGAGGGTTTCAATACGTAGGTATCATAGGTTGGCGTTTTCCATTGTTCAGATTGTTGTTACATCATAGATATGTACGAGTCGATGCGAATCGTAATGGTGTTATGTACTATTTGTTAAGATGTTGAGAGAGAGGAGAAGAGAGAAGGAAGATATGAGGATTAGATCCCAGGCTGTGGAGCCTAGTGCGATCTAGTTCACCTCATATAGATCTTACCCATCCGAGGAGAATTGTAAGCGCATGATGTTGTATACGCAGAACTACCATAATAAAAGAGCCAAGAGCCAAATCTTTGTGGACATAGCCCAAGAGGGGGTGAACCACGATAACATCTGTGTAATGTGATGAATGCATGCATATATTTATCATATTTTCAGTAGTTATTTGTTATGCTTAATAAATGAATGAGTTATTCCATTGCATGTTTAATTGTTGTTGCGATATTGAGGGAATAAGTCGTGAATAATAGTAGGTTGCAATCACAAGTTATAATAAT
The DNA here is from genome assembly GCA_009831015.1 of Picea engelmannii. Taxonomy (NCBI): domain Eukaryota; kingdom Viridiplantae; phylum Streptophyta; class Pinopsida; order Pinales; family Pinaceae; genus Picea; species Picea engelmannii. The sequence continues at coordinate 104,931 of ML793003.1, forward strand.
AAAAAGTCCAGAATACAGATCCCATATCTCGCGCTCAATCCTAGATTGTAAATGCATGAGTCTTACAACCATCCATTAAAGCTATCTCGGGTGAGACTAGGCGACCCATTCTGTGTGCTGCATTGCCTTCTGGTTTACCAGGAGGGCCGATAGTTTTAGAGGCTTTGTTGGAAACCTGAAAGACATGAACCCTAGGTCAATAACTCAAACGGTAGAGAAGGAAGAGAAGAAACAACAAATGGTTCTGTTTCTGTTGGAAGGAACATAGGAGGATTGAGTAGATGAGATAGGTGGAGCAGGAAACGAGCAAAGAAAAGAAGAGATTAATGAGCCATTAGAAGGGGATGTTGAGACCGTGGAACCCCAAAAAATTAGAAATCGAAACTTGGTTGAGAACCAAAGAGATAGAGTTTACACATAAAGATAATAGAAACCCTGGAATAACACCCCGAAAATATCTGGACAAATACGTGTTTACTGATTTGCACGAAGTCTTTTTCTGTGATTTTTCGCATCTATTGCAGGAGTGGATACTAAGGTTGAAGGATAACCATGCAAAAAACTGGATTCGACAGTTAGAGTGGACCCCAGTACAGATTGAACATTTACAATAGGTGAACAACAAATTCACCCGCACAGTAAACTTTTGGCTTAACAATATTATGGCAGGGTTTATAACAGAGTTTGCAGTTGACACAGCGAAGTCATACAACGCAATGAAGCAATAATTTCTATGTGGACCTCGAGGAAGGTACATTCGATCACTGTATACTTATATTAAGATATTGCTATATAACAAGGGTGTAATGACAATGGAATCAAACAACGAAACTTCCCCATGTGCATGGGGGAAGGGGGGAATCACTGACAGAGAGAGGAGCAATGGAAGGAGGCAAGAATATGGGAAAGAAGGAGGAACCCTTGGACCTGATCATGATGGATGACGACCAGATCCGGTGGATCTTGGAGACAATTGAAAATACGTGTAGCGGAGCACCCTACCAATACAAGGTGAATGCCAAGAAGAGAGCTATAGCCATGAGGGAAGGCTTGGCGAGTGATGAGGAAGAGCTAGAGGATCTTCGGGCTATGGAGAAGATTGAGGAAATCCCACACGAAACATACGAGAGGAAGACAAGAGGTCCAAGAGCGGGAGGAGAAGGCAACCATCCTATCCATATTAATGTCAGTGTGGAACCCGTAAACCCATGTGCGACTAATACACCAAAGAGAACACCACCGTTTAGACAACCGCAGTTCGGAGGAAGTCCAACAACAAGAAGTACATCTATGCAAGGAACACCAACTGGAGGACCCAGTTCAGGAAACACTAGTCAAGTATCTACACCGTGCAAAGGAGGTAGTAGTTCAGTATTCAGAATGGCAGGACACGATCCCACCATCAGATTACCAAAATTTTGAGGAGAAGCAACAAAAGACCCTGATAAGGACACTGGAAGACATTAATAAGTTATTGATTAATGAGTTCCAGAAGCCGAGTTCAGATGATCAGTACATGAATGAGACGATAGAAATAAGACAGAAACCGGGAGAGTCTGTATGGGAGATTGACCAAATATTCAAGCGACTGAAGGGAAAGTTAAAATATATCATGACTGATATGCAACATCGACACCTGTTTGTCAATTCACTACTCCCACACTTAAAACACCCTTTACGAAAACATAAATTTCAAACATAGGCAGAGGCTCTGTAGGCAAACTTGCAACTGGAAGAAAACCAATACCAATAGACAGAACCGGCTATAGAAGAACTGAAGGAGGATTTGAAGAATCTCACGTTTCAACTGAACCAGAATAAGAAAAAGGAAAAACGAGAAGTTGTTTGGTGTACCACGTGCAATACAGAAAGACACCACAAGAACGGATGTCCAATGTTCGTGTAGTATATAGAAACATGAATGTTGAATCCATTACCAATGGGAGGATTATGGTGCGGAATATGTAAGAAACCGGGTGACGACCCTTATCACTGCACGATGATGCAAAAATACCAGACAGTTCCAAAGAGTTCATATTGCACCTTTTGCAAGTCAGTGGGCCACGATGATAAAGATTGTAGAACTATGGAGCTAATGCGAGAAAGGACATCAGATGCATATAAGGTACAGTCCAAAATGATGACTGGGCAAGAAGCGCCACAGTTCAATCAAGTCCCAACTCCATACAACACTGCGTAGAAATAGTATAATATTGCGCAACAACCATACAATAAAACACAACTGCAGTACAACCCAACACAACCTCAGTACAATACTGCACAGTATAATCAGGCGCCTCAGTATAAAATGCCGAGAGGTGATCGAGCAGGCTACCAAGGAGGAGGACGAGCCAATGGAGGTTCCAGACAAGGTAGAGGACCAGTCACATGTCACAATTGTCAACAACCACGACATTATGCACGGGGATGTCCACTCCCACCAACGACTTGTATGTATTGTCGTGCATCGGACCATGATACATAGGAATGTCCAACATTACTCATAAAGATTCAGAAAAAGAGGAATCAGAACAACTAGAATGTTCAGTGGATTTCAGCTGAAACAAGGGATGAAGGACAAAACACCAACATAGTCACTCGTGGAGGAGAAAAAACAAGCATTGATGCAGTTCAACATGAACCAGCGCAGAACCAATGGGTAAAGAAGAACACCGAACCAAGGAAGCAGTTCTACGCGCAAAAGCAAAAGGAGATTTTTAAAGAGGCCAGAAAAGAATTTTAGAAGGAGGACACAACGTCGAATTCAACTGCGCAGCAAGACAAGGAAGCACTAGAATACGAGATGCCTCCATCATTGGATCATACCAACGGGATGAAACCCATGGGAAGTAAGCACAATCAAAGGCTTTTTGCAATCATGTGTAAAAATGTTAAGTGATCCATCATCTATGAAAATTATTCAAAACATCCTAGAAAAGTGTAGCAGCGAGACGAAAGAAAATCTAGAACCTAAAACAGTTAATCACCTACACAGAAAAATAAGAACAAGTAGGGAATTTAGACTGAATGCCAACAATGGGGATTTCAATATGGGAGACATTATACTAGATCTAGGATCTGAAGTGAATGTATTACCAAAGAAGACATGGAAATGCATGGGAGAACCACCATTAGGATACTCACCTATTCAATTGAAACTAGCAAATCAACACAGAGTCTTACCAATAGGTAGATTGAAAGGAGTGACAACAGATCTTGATGGAGTGCGCACTAAAGCAGACTTTGAAGTCATTGAAATAGTGGATGGCACAACACCTTACCCAGTGTTGCTTGGTCTGGATTGGGCATTTGGCAACCATGCCATAATGAATTTGAAAACCAGGAAAATGACATTTGAGTTCGACGAATATTGGGTAATCACACCATTAGACCCATCAGAAGGGGAGAACCTTGTAGAACCTACTTGCCTAGAATTAGAGGAAATTGGCCAGTTGTACAGAACAACACGTGCGATGAGGATTACGTAAACCCAACTGCAAATGGGGTACTCAGTGTGCAGAGCATTACTTCATGTACAACAGACTTAGACACTGGTTTAGATAACTGGCAGCAGAGGCTACACGAAGTATCCACATGAATATGTGCAAGAATAGACCGCGCAGTAATATGGATAGGCACAGAGATCAGGGAACCACCCAATTTCCATGGACTAAATGATTTGGAAACATTCTTGACACAGTACGAAGACGTAGTGTTAGAGAACCAGAGACTGTTAGCACTTGACTTAGCACTAAAGGCCACATCGATAAGATGGTGGGGAGCGCATAAAGAGACAATCACAGACTGGTACCAATGTAAGCGATTACTGCGCATAAGGTTCAACACAGAACAAAAAAAAAACAAACAATAGAAATATGAAAGACATAGAGCACTAGGGGAACACTTGGATGTGTGTAGAATGCTGTGGAAAATGACACCACTAGAGGAATGGCCTCATCACTTCATACATACTCTAGAGGGCATACCAACGAATTGGTATACGGACTAGAAATTGCACAAAGGAAATACGACATGGACGAAATTGCGACAAAATTTCACAGTCACTTTTTCATTCGAGCATGAGAACCCCAACATAGATGCAACCCTTAAAAGGATCAGAGGATTAATATTCATCAAAGAACCAGAAATAGATTTAATCATAAAAGAACAACAACGAAACAAACAAACAATCAAGGAATTGCTGTCTTGTTAGCACGTACAAGAAGAAGCACCATATGAAGATGATCTATGCGATATTCAGATCAAAGAAGTAGAAGGCGAAAGAGATGTGGAAGGACCACCCATAGAATCATAAGTCATTTCTGCGCCAAACAAGTTAAAGAAAGTTAACATCGAGATAGCTGAGTAGCCCAAAATGGCCAACATTGGAGATTACTGGGAGGAGGAAACACAAGAAAGTATCACAGAGTTGTTAAGCAAATACAATGACCTCTTTCCCACAACATTCACAGAGTTGAAGGGTATAGCCAGAGAACTGGGAGAAATGAAGATACCACTCAAACCTGAAGTGAGGCCTATTAGACAACGACTCTACAAACTGAACCCCATATATAAACATAAAGTTAAAGATGAGATCGACATGATGCTCGAAGCCAGCACCATAGAACCAGTTGAGGAGTTAGAATAGATAAGTTCGATGGTAGTACAGGACAATAAACAAGGAAGAGGGATTAGGATATGCGTCCACTTGAGGAAGTTGAACGATGCATACCTACACGACCCATTCCCTACACCGTTCACAGATGAAGTGTTAGAGAACCTGGGAAGATATGAAGCTTACTCATTCACTGATGGATTCTCAGGCTACCATAAGATCCAGATAGCACAGGAGGACATATACAAGACCACGTTTGCGACATAATGGGGATCTTATCAGTACACAGTCATGCCATTTGGACTGAAGAACACACCAACAATATTCTCCAGAGTGGTCATCGCAGCATTTAAGGAATTCATCCATCAGTTTCTTGAAGTATACTTGGATAATTAGACAGTCTATAGCCTATTGAAAAACCATGTGGAAGTTTTACAGTTGATATTAGAAAGATGTAGACAGTGCCAGATATCACTGAACATCAAGAAATGCATATTTGGAACACTATTTGGGATACTATTGGGACACATAGTATGCAAACAAGGTTTATTAGTAAATCCAACAAAGATCACAGTCATTGTTAATTTGCCAGCACCGAAAACAGTTTGTCAGCCAAGAGCGACGTTGGGACACACAGGTTATTACAGGAAATTTATCAAAGGATACATTGCGCAGATCACTGCACCGATGGAAAAGATGCTAAGGAAGGATACAAAGTTTCAGTGGAACGACGAGTGTCAACACGATCTGGATACCTTGAAGGAAAAGATGGTTACCGCGTCGATATTGGTATTTCCAGACTGGGAAAAGACATTCCACGTGCATGTAGATGCATCAACCATATCACTTGGAGCTATCTTAGCACAACCAGGAGTGGGAGACTTGGATCACCAGATAGCATTTGCAAGCAGAAATTTATCAGACTCAGAACATAACTATAACACAACAGAAAGAGAATTCCTAGCCATGGTCTATGCACTGCAGAAATTTAGACATTACGTATTGGGGAAACATTTTAAAATGTTCACATACACTCATCCCTGAAATACCTAGTCAACAAGCCAGTGTTTGGAAGAGAATATGTCGATGGTTACTACTATTCCAAGAATTCGACTTTGAAGTAATAGTTAAACCAGGGAAATTGAATGCAGGACCTGACCACCTGTCGAGGGTCACAAATGGAGAAGAACTACAAATTTAGAAGAAAACTTTCCAGATGCACAGTTATTCTCAGTATATATTGCTGATGAATACTTTGCAGATATCATTCAGTAATTGAGTACAGGTACTGCGCCGCAAGACTATAACACCACATAAAAGAAAAACCTGGTAGTTCACGTTGTCGACGATCAACTGATTGCAGGACATTTATATAAAATGGGCGCAGACAACATCTTGCGAAGATATGTGTTAGATCAAGAAAGACCAAGAGTTTTAGCAGAAGCCCATGAGGGAATAGCAGGAAAAGCTACCGCATAGAAGGTATTGCACACTAGACTATGGTGGCCAACGATTCACAGAGACTCGAAGGAATATTGTCAAAGATGCGATCTATGTCAAAGGGTAGGCAAACCCAATAGAAGAGACAAAATGCCATTACAACCACAAGTAACATTACAGACATTTGTCAAATGGGAAATAGAGTTTGTGGGACCAATCAACCCACCGAAAAAAATAACAAGGGCTAGGTACATTATCACTGCGATGAAATATTTAACAAGATGGGCAAAATCCGCACCAGTAAAAGATTGTAGCACAGAAACAACAACGAACTTTTTGTTTGAACAAGTAATCACTCGATTTGGGTGCCCAAGAGTTTTGATGAGTGACCAAGGCACACACTTCATAAACAACACCATTCGCATGATGGATGAAGAATTGGAAGTCCACCACAAGAAGAGCACACCGTATCATCTACATGCAAATGGAACAGTGGAAGCCTTGGAAAAAATCCTAGAGAACACACTGACAAAGGTTTGTAACGTCAATAGAGACAACTGGGACCTCAAAGTACCAACAATATTATGGGCATACAGGACTACATGAAAAAAGTTGACAGGGCACACACTATTTAAACTAGTTTATGGCCAAGAAGCAGTAGTGCCATTAGAGTTTTTAGTACCCATCTTACGCATAACAACTATCCCAGAAATGATAGAACGAGGCACACTACATGAGAGATTGAATCAGTTATTGACCATGGAAGAAGACCGAATATTGGCAGAATTCCATCAACAAGTTCAAGAACCAAGAGACAAAGCTTGGCACAATAGACACATCAAGAAGAAAATGTTCAAGGAAGGAGATCTAGTATTGGTGTATGACAATAAATCGTTTCAACACCCGAGAAAGCTCAGAATGCATTGGTTAGGACCATATGAAGTAAAATATGTCACAGACAGAGGGGTTGTACAGTTAAGATATTTATCAGGCGTAGAACTCAGAGGAATGATCAATGGGAGCCGACTAAAGCTGTATAAGGACAGTCGACCACCCATCACGCAGTAGAAAAAAAATATCAAAAGAGAACAAAAAGGAAACAAAACTAAAGAGAGCGTAGTGAACCAGAGGTAGAAAGGCCACACAAAGTTAGAAACACAAATTCGACAAAATCAAGGACAACGGTTATATACAAAGGGAAACAAGCGGGAAAATGAAAGTGGGAAAAAGTAGGATGACAAGACAACACTAGGCAAAATTAAAGAACTGCAAGGATCGATGGGACATCACATTAATCATGCCAACTGGAGACAAAAAAGCCAGAGTAATGGTAAGTACGAAACCGTCGGAGATGCATTGAACCCGCAGTTAAGGTGCATTAAACCCATAATGGAGGATGCGTCCTCAACAAGCTTCATGGGAAGGTGATACAACACATGAGCATAGGAGAAACTAGTCTATTCGCAAAAGGAGAACAAATAGAAAGAAATATTAGCTACAACGCACAGAGCGAGGGTATAGAGACCACAGAAGCTATTCGAACCCAAAAAAAGTTCGACAGTCACTGCTATGCCATTGCCGAAGCCAGCAGAAGCAAGCCAGAGTGCCAGTCCAACCAGGGTTCAAACTCGGTCACAAGGACTATTGGAAGAAGGTGGACACCAGCCGTCGGAGGTCGTTGATTTCGACGAAATCCCATCCCCAAAGACGATACCAATACAACCCACATCGATACTGGAATAAATTTAACAACCAACAATAGATGCCACAAATGTAGATACGGCCACAGCGACGCAGGAACCATAGAAACATGAAGTAGAAACCCAAAAGGAGGTGCAACCAGAGAGCACCAAAGCAGCCCCGAAAGTTAATGGAATGACGCAGAATCCATAAGCAGTAGTGGAGCCAGATGATTCTCAAACGACCATCTCAGAACACCGAGTAAGGGAGACCTCTGAAGATGTCTCAGCTTGGCTGGAATGGCTTACCAAGGATCAATTTAGAAGCCGCTGGAACTTCGAGCCAGCCACCGCAACAAAAATATAAGATAAATATACCAAACTCACCCCGCAAGAAAGTTGCAGCATAAATTGTTCTACCACGCATACCGGCTGGAGTAAAGGTAGGACCAAAGCTACTGGGCCATGTCGTGAAGCTCAAATATTCAGACCATGATGTAGCATAAAACACTAAGTTCCGAGAACTTACGAAGAGGGTCTTTTTATAGACTATGGGCATGAATCCAGTCAGACAACCGATTGATTAGCCGTATCAGTGGGCAACTGGGCTGGAGAAAATGAGAATTTTAGGTTGATTGGACCGACCACACTTTGATAGAGGCTAGAACGCAACAACATACATCAAGCAGCTATTAGCAGTCACACATGGAGGGGACATATGGCTAGACAAACCTGCCCCCATAACTATTGAGCTTATTGAGCAAATAACAAGGTTACCAATTCGGGGTATGGATCTCACGTTGTTTTTGGACGACAAAACCAAGGAGAAATCATTGGAAGAATAAATGAAGAAGAAGTATGGCACCGCTAGGGGTACAATAGGTATCATCATCAAATGAATCAACAATGCAACCACACAGTTGGACACAAAAATCTTAGCCTGCAAGTTGCTGAGAAAATGCCACAGAGAGGAAGTACCAACTGGAGTTGTTGTAGTTGCAGCCCAATGCGTAGAAGGTACCTCAATGAGTTGGGTGCCATACTTATTGAACTTATTCCTAGAGGACCGCAATGATGCGTAGGATCTAGGCACAAAGTTCCACTACTCATGGCTAATTACCTTAATAGCCTTCATGGGATGGCGAGAACTAGGGTATGTAGTTTTTTGTACCAAACAAAATCCTGAGGGAGCAAGGTATCTATTGTTGAAATCATGGCTGAATGCCAGGCATAAGAGGGAAAATTGGATCATATTTGAAGCATACCTATGCGACATGCATGAATCCATCAATCGAACGTGGAGAATAACACCAGAGGCTGTCATGCGATATGCAGACATCGCTAATTTCCAAGCCACACAACAAACAATGTGGATACATGCAAGGCAGGATCCGACGAAACAGTGGCTACAGATGCGCTACTGCATCACAGAGGGTGATATCGATATGGTCATCAACGAATGACCCGACGAATGGAGGATCCCAGCCATTAACCGGGAAGTGCCGGAAAAAACAACAGAGGAAGAGGCAGAGCAGGGAGCAACGCAGCCTCTGAAAATCCAAGTGCCCAAGAGACCAAGAACAGGCCAAGGCAAGCCAACACAGACAAATGAAGGACCAAAGAAGAGAGGGACCCAGAAGGGGAAGAAGTAGAATACATAGTTGAATAGGGAACAACAGAAATAGGCTGAGGGAGCGCATGAGACCGCCTCAAATCTCCACACACAGGAACCAGGGGGAAATAAGAGATCGGCCACGCAGGCAAGAGGTGTGCGCAATAAGTCAAAGGCACAACTAGCACTGCTAGAATATACGATTACGGAGGACAATGGGGAAATGATCGCCATAATGGTCTAGGATTGTCTAGTCGAGGACTTCGACCATGCAACACACCACATGGAAAAAATGCAAAAAGATCTGGCAGAATTGGGGCAGTTCCTCCAGAAATTCAGGGAAGTATAGATAGAAAGCAACAATAGGGGCATAGATCCATCCGCATCACAGACAGAAGGAAGAATGCAAGAGGAAGATTGACAATCAGACCAAGGAATATTGCATCCACACGAAACATTCCATATCTACCCCAGCATGCTGTGCATGGAATAAATTGTGGGGCAGACACCCTTGAAAGACTTAAGCCAAATCCAAATTGTGTTGACAAGGATACCATCAGGGGCATTACACAAGTTGCAGGTGAGCGTCAACCACGAAGTACAGTCTCGCGCACGCAGAGACTTAACCGAATTAAATCAGGCGACAAAGGAACAAGACAAATTGAAAATAGGCTACAAGAAGGATAAATATGAGATCGAGGAGGAAAGGGAGCGTCGAAACGGATTGGAGCAGAAAGTGGAAGGTACTTATGAGAAGATTCCACAGGCTGCACAGAGTGAGGAAATCACAACAATAGAAAATATTGATCGGATTGCACAGGCAATTGATCAATATCATAAGGAGATCTAGAATCTCCGAGAACAGCTCACACCAACCACTCCACCAGTGGTGAAGGAGAAAAGGAAGCATGAAGCAACAACGCAGCTGCATGAGATAGAGCAGCAGGTTGGCATGACAACTGACTTGTTCGATAAAGTAGTGCAGCTTTGGACAAGGTTGGAGGAGGATCCACAGGTCCAATGGTGGGACAAGGAAGAGGAAAGGATCAATGCAGCGATCCAAGAGCTCAAGAAGAAGAAGAAGACCTTACCAATCCTAGAATGTGTCAAAGGGATGTAGGAGATTAATAAATTGCAGGCAGAGCTAATCTCTATTGAAACCCAGAAACATGAGTGTCAGGCTCAAATGGAGCCATTACAGGAGCAGGTAGCAGAAGTACTAGCACATGCAGAGGTAGTTAAGACACATATAGCACAGATCTAAGAAGAATGTGCAAGATTGATCAATGATGAAGTTGTAGTCCAGGTAGTGGACACAATCAAGGAGAAGATCACACAGGCGTAGACACAGGCAAAAACACTCAAGGAAAAGTTCTAGACGATCACCAAGGAGATCGAGGAAGCTCAGAAGAATTAGGTGGCTCGGGACGAGCCATGTGTCAGTGTTGGGGGCTTGTTGGCAGTAGGCTGAATTGGAAAGAATGAGGATTGTGAGGAAAGAAAGCGTGCATAAACGGAAGTAACAACTAGCAGGAAACACAACACGTGCGCATGCAAGAAAGCATGCACAAGGAGAGCAATGGCTGGAAGGAGGAGTAGCACTCGCACATGAGAGGAATACCTAACTTTGCTAGGGTTAGGGTTTTGGTAATGTATTGTAATGGTTGAAGAGCCAAAAATGTATAAATACTGATACTGGGGTATTATAGAGCGTTTCGATACGTAGGTATCATAGGTTGGCATTTTGCATTGTTCGGTTTGTTTTTACATCGTAGATATGTATGATTCGATGCAAATCGTAATGGTGTTATGTACTATTTTGTAAGCCGTTGAGCGAGAGGAGAGGAGAGAAGGAAGATCTGAGGATTAGATCCTAGGCTAAGAAGCCTGGTGTGATCTAGTTTTCCTCATATAGATATTACCCATCTGAGGAGAATTGTAAGTGCGCGACGCTGGATACACAGAACTACCATAATAAAAGAGTCAATAGCCAAATCTTTGTGGACGTAGCCCATGAGGGGGTGAACCACGGTAACGTCTGTATAATGTGATGAATGCATGCATATCTTTATCATATTTTTAGTAGTTATTTGTTATGCTTAATAAATGAATGAGTTATTCCATTGCATGTTTAATTGTTGTTGCGATATTGAGGGAATAAGTCGTGAATAACAGTAGGTTGAAATCACAAGTTATAATAAGAAACGGTCCAGAATACAGATCACATATCTCGCATTCAATCCTTGGATGTAAACACATGAATCTTATAGCCACCCATTAAAGCTATCTCGGGTGAGACTGCGCAACACATTCTGTGTGTTGCGTTGCCTTCTGGTTTACCAGGAGGACCGATAGTTTTAGAGGCTTTGTTGGAAACCCGAAAGACATGAACCCTGGGTCAATAAATCAGATGGTAGAGAAGGAAGAGAAGAGCCAACAGTTGCCTTTCTATGATAGCGGGTTCCCGGGTTGGCGGATTGACAGATCCTCATCTCCATCTATATCCTCACATCACGAGTCTGACCTACCGATGTTCCTTTCCATACTTAGCCAATTTTATGGCCGCAGTTTCTAGGGTTGGCACTATCGAACTCTCATGCTGCTTGTTCCGTGATATACATCTTGCACCCAAAACTTTCGTGATATACAATTCCACCCCGGACTCCTCGAACTCGCAAGCTTCACTCTACCTGGGTTCACAAAATTTTCAAAGTGTCTATTGTTCCCTTCCATCCCCACCACCTTCGTGCCCTTCCCAATGCACATTAATTATGCTTTTACTAGTGACAACTCAACACACTGGTACAAAAAAATTGGCATTAAAAAGAAAAAACCTCGAGGACATCTCCCATTAACACGCATTAAACAACCATTTACTGGAGTCCGACCGACCATCGTTCCTTTCCATACTTAGCCAGTTTTATGTCTGCCGGTTCTCGGGTTGGCGCTATCGAACTATCATTCCCTGTGTTCCGTGATATACATCTTGCACCCAAAAATTTCGTGATCTACAATTCCACCTCGAGCTCCTCCAAATCGCAAGCTTCACTCTACCCACGTTTACAAAAGTTTCAAAGCATTTATTGCTCCCTTCCATACCCGCCACCTTCGCACCCTTCCCAATGCACATTAATTATGTTTTGATTAGTGACAACTCACCACATAGGTTCGAAAATATTGGCATGAATAAGTGAAAACCTCGAGGATATCTTCAATTAAAACGCATTAAACCACGATTTGCGCAAGATTATATTATCATATATCTTCTTCGCATGTTACGTTTCATATTACTTTATGGGAAGATTCCATTTCATATTAATTACTTTATTCCTGCCATGTATTTCTGGGTAGATTCTTTTACAATAATTGTAAATTAAGATATAATTTATATCTTAAATTAGTATTCAATGAAATTTCAACATAGGTTTTAATATTTAATTTTTTTTATCATTTCATTTCTAAAAAACAATTGAACATAACTTTTTAATATTTAATTTTTTTCATTAATTCTCATTTAATTTTACATATTTCAACTTTCATATGCTTATTTTTAAAGATCTATTCTAATTTCCCTTTACTTACCATATTGTTAATTTTTTATTTTTTAACAATATTCCTCGTCTCTCCCCATCTTCCAATAATCATCATCATCAATAATTATAAGGTGCCAGCTATCATATCCATTTCCAAATTTACTTGGCAGGGACTAAGCTGCCACGTAGCACCCCAGTCACTTGAAATGACCAATAGCACAATCTACGAAATCAACTTCCCTATTATCGAATCAACAAAGATGAATATTATGACTAGAAAATGATGATTTTGCAACAATGGGGCTTGTTTGAGACCAATTCCCACTTACGAAAATTGCCCTCCACTTTTCTATTTTCCCACTCTCTTTTATCCCCTTCATTTCCCTCTTCTATACTTAACCGAATTCCCCTTTCTTTTTCCCCTCTACTTTCTCTTTCTGGTTACTTAGTCGTTTTTCTGAAAATGTCTAATTGTGCGGGTTGGAGGACTCATGGGGTCACATTTCTACTCATGATTTTATATCATGGCTCCAACTGCTTCCCCATTCCACATGTATCCACTTTTTCGATCACGAATTCCTGGGAAAGAGGGCTCTAGATTTCATTTCCATTGTTCTGTGACCTACAAACAACACCCGAACCTCCACGATATACAAATTGACTGCCAGACTCCCACATTATCCCCTCTTCCGTGTTACACATTTTTCACTCAAAAGTTTCGAGCCATACAATTTGACCGTCGGGGCCTCACGTCTCCTGGGGAACCCTTGCCACCCTATTTTGGATCCTCGGGTTGGCGGGTTCACAAAATCTCCAATTCCGAGTCACTATTTCCCGTGCCTGCCACCTTCGTACTTCTTTCAAAATATGAAACAACTAAGGTTTAATTCTAAAGTTTCATCATGCAACAACTGTAAATATCATCATTAATAAGCAAAAGGCTCGATGAGACATTCACACTGACTATCCCCACACAACTTGTCCAGAAACATGCAGAAAATATCTTTCCAGGTAATGAGATATCTATTACAAATTTCAATATATTAGCGAAAATGAGTCTGACCTATCGTTTCCCTATTCCATACTTGGCCACTTTTTTGATTGCGGGTTCCTAGACAGGCATGCTCAAGATTGCGTTTCCAATGTTCCACGACTTGCAAATAGTACTCGGAGTTCTGTGATATACAAATTGACCACTGGACTGCCCTATCATGCTCTCTTCCATGTTACGTGTTTTTCACTCAAAACTTTTGAGACATACAATTTGACCGTTGAGCCCTCACCTCTGTTGATTATACCTTGTAACCCTATTTTGAAGCCCGACCGACTACTTTCGATAATTAGCCATTCCTTAATTGTTGTTCCCTGTCCCCACCACCTTCGTACTTATTTATGAATATACAATTAGTAATATTTAATGCTAACAGGTCATCATGCAAAAACCATAAATATTTCCATTAATGAGCGAAAGGCAGCTCGAGGAGATCTCCTAGACTTCCGCGATATACAAATTGATTGCTGGACTCCCACATCATCCTCTCTTCCGTGTTACACATTTTTCACTCAAAATTTTCGAGACATACAATTTGACCGCCAGGGCATCACATCTTTTGGGGAACACTTATCACCCTAGTTTGAAGCTCGTTCGATCGCTTTCCATACTTTCCCATTTCTTGGAATCTCTTTCGCGGATCCTTGGGTTGGCAGGTTCAAGAAATCTCCAATTCCTAGTCATTGTTTCCTGTGCCCGCCACCTTCGCACTTCTTTCCAAGTATGCAACAAATTAGGTTTAATGCTAACAATTCATCATGCAACAACCGTAAAGATCGTCATTAATAAGCAGAAGGCTCAACGAGACTGTCACATTGACTATTGCTACACAACTTGTCCAGAAACATGCAGAAAAGATCTTGCCAAGTAATGGGATATCTATTACAAATTTCAATATATTAGCAAAAATGATTCCAACCTACCGTTTCCCTATTCCACACTTAGCCACTTTTTCTATTGCGAGTTCTCGGACAGGCGGGCTCACGAGTGTGCTTCCAATTTTCCGTGACCTGCAAACAGTACCTGGAGTTTCGCGATATACAAATTGACCATTGGACTACCCCATCATGCCCTCTTCTGTGTTACGTGTTTTGCACTCAAAAATTTCGAGACATACAATTTGACTGTCGGGCCCTCACCTCTCCTGGTTATACCTTGTAACCCTATTTTGAAGCCCAACCGACCGCTTTCGATAATTATCCATTCCTCAATTTCTCTTCCCCATCCCTGCCACCTTCATACTTCTTTCTAAATATGCAATTAGTAAGCTTTAATGCTAACAACTTGTCATGCAAGAACTGTAAAGATTGTCATTAATGAGCGAAACGCTCGAGGAGATCTCCCATTAATACGCATTAAACCAAGATTTGTGGAGGGTTATATTATCCCTTCCGATTGTTGATCTCAAACAACATGGAATGTCTTTCGCGGGTCATTGGGTTGGCAGGTTCATGAAATCTCCAATCCTTAATTGATCTTCATCGTACCCGCCACCTTCGCACTTCTAAGTATGCAATTTCTAGTCTTTAATGCTAACAACTGATCATGCAACAACCATCGACATTGTCATTAATGAGCGAAAGGATTGAGGAGATCTCCCATTCACATGCATTGGACCAAGATTTGCAGAGGGTTATATTATCCCTTCCAATTGTTCATTTCAAACATCGTCTTGAGCACACAGACGTTCTCGTAAACTTATGGCAGCAACTCAACAACAGTTCTGTGGAGATACAGTGAACATCTTCGGGTGTGAGGACTAGAACTTCCAGTGGTTCAGGGACTAATCTTACTATTCATCCTGTTCCACCTAGAACAAAGTAATTTGGACCTTTGGAATTGCTCGTGCAGGCTGCGTCCCTAAAGTTTTTGACTATAAGGAGGTGGTCTCTTAGTGCGTTGAAAAATATATTTCAAGCCAAATAATTATTCCACTATGTTACCACTCTCCTGTTTCTTTGTCACCTCGGGTCTTCCGCAAGATGTTAAGATTGTCAGAGCCAACATTGACCTCAGAGGACAAGACTGCAAGAAGTTCCTAAAAAAACATGAGAACGGGTTGGATCTCTTACCCGGGTCCCTGGAAGACCCGACAACAGTTCCTGAAGATATCAAAAAGTTGCAGGTTAGTTATTTTAGAAATCCATTCCGGGAAATTGCCTGGATGTTTACAAGAATAACGGGATAGGAATCCACATCAAGCATTTCTCGCATGGTTCTTTATATTTTGTATTTCACAGTCAAGGAACAATCCATTTTTGATTGGGGGAAGCTAATTTCCATTGAAATCTGTTCCCAATTTTCACAATTCAAAGAAGAGAAGAAATTTTATATGTCATCCTACTTGGTTTTCGTGATAGCGCATTGCTGTCTGTTTCCAAAACTGTCTCTGTCCAAGAAGGTAAACTATGAATTCGACCCAGTAACCTTCTAGTACCAGGCCTTGTGGAGGCACAAGGCCTCCCATTATTTTTATGAGGTTTTTAATGACTTTGTCTCATTTTTCAAAGATTTATTGTTAGGAAAGGATGCTTCCCGGATGTCTGACCAGGAAACCAAGTTTTTGGACAGGAAGGGGACACTTGAACAAATGGAAAATTACAGTGTAATAATGATTTTTGGCTCCAAGGAAAATCCTGCTTTCCTTCCAGGTCACATCATGGACAAGATGTTTGTTACAGAAATATCAAGGCAATACAACTAATGGTTGCATTTTTTCCATGAGAATAGAAAAAATAAGTTCATTCCTATGCCTTAGAAAGTCAGGGACTTCGTGTTTAGGAATGTCAACAAGATTGATGAATTAACAGGCCATTTCAACAACTTGAACCTAAGATATGCTGAAAGGCTAAGAGGGTTCGACCCTAATAGGATTTTTCTAGAACATTTACTAGTAGTTGGATTTAGCAACTCTTTTATCCATACACGCCTAAACGAAGACATAGACAATGACGAAAACACTCCCACTCCTCACGATGACGACATAGAGACATTGCAAAGCACAACTAAATTGTACAAACAACAGGGAAAAGGCCCCGGTGAGAAGAGTGTCCAATCCCCGACTAGCACTCCCAAGAGCACGACATCACGGAGCATCGCTCCAACGACCCACCCTAGTAAGAAAACAACCCATAATTATTCAAACAGAGGAGGAGATAAGAACCCTCCTCGTGGTAAAATTGATAGTTCTCACAACCTTCCCTGAGGAAGAAGAGAAAAAACGTTGTAGGGCAAGCAGAAGAGCTCGAAACTGAAAGTGAGGACATGGAACTTGAGACTGATCCGGATAACGTATTCTGCAACGTTTATGAGCCCGTAGACGCGATCCACCATAGTTCCATAATGGAAATAGCTGATACCGACAATTTTTATGAAGATGAATCCTTTGTATTCCAGAGCACTGTTTTTAACAACTAATCTAAAAATTTAATTATTGAAAAGAGAGATGTAAGAAATAAGAAAGGGAAATCTCGTTCAGAGATTAACCTTAGGAACATGCAGCCATCCCAAATATCCTGACTTCACCGAGCAACCAGAGTTTCTCTTGATGATTCCATTGGAGGCATTGAAGCGGAGAATGCCAGACTGAACGATCGAATCAAGGAATTGGAGGAAGCTTTGTTTCCTATCCCATTGCTTGCCAATCCTTTAGAAAAAACCGTGCCTGCCACCCCTGCAACCAAGTTAAAAGGACCCTCCAACCTCCTCACATCGTGTAGAGGCTATGTGGAGAAGAATATCAAGAAAATAATGGAGCTAATTACTCAAGCCTAGGAAACATCACAAAATATAGCTTCCCTTGGAACGAGGGCACATGCTTTGCATGAACATTTGCAGGCGGATTTAAAAAATGAAGAACATTTCTATATAGAGATGGTCATCCCTTTTGGCAACCATGTCACCAACATGTCAGATCTGAGAATAAGACAAGAAGATCTCCCCTCCCCAAACTGGATCAAACAATTAAAAACACGTTGGAAAAAGAAAGTTAAGAACCTCTCATTGTCGAATCATGTGAACAAGCCATATAAGAGAAAGAAGAATTATTCAGAAAGCTGAACAAAATAGACTTAGCCGGAAGTACCAACGAGGTCCAAGACCCCAACTTAATCCTCAAGTCCTTGTCCTTAACCAAACAAGCCTTCGATGAACAAGTTGATATTTTAAAGGGGTTTTCTTTAGAAAAGTTTTACGACATCCTTGAATATGGTCAAGATGACGTGGACAACTGACTAGTGGACTATTCGGCACAAAATGAAGAAATTGAACATGATCTGCATAATATTTCTATCAATCTAAGGGAATTAGAAAATGAGCTTTTCAACATAAAAATCCGGGATGAGATCAACGTGGCCCCCATTAGAAGCTACATTGAAGAATGGCTCCAAAGGGAAATCGACAAGCTCACCGACGAAGGGAAACACACGGTTGGCACGATTCCAGTGGTCGTCGACGAGAGCAATAAAAAGACATCAACAAACAAATAACAAAGGGAGAAATAGATAACATCATAGTAAGTCTATATCGATCACATCTTGCTTTCTTTATCAATCCAATTATTCCACCTCTTTAAATAGAAATGTCTAACCAAACACTGATAACTTCCAATTTCTTCTTTTCAGGTCTTGCTCTCTACCGTCGCCCACTTCTTCTTTCTATAGTCCTATTTCTTGTAGTTATTTCTTTTATGGTCCGCAGGAGTCCCAATCCTAGTCTATATGACAAACACATTTAAATTTCTAGAAATATGTAACAAACATTATTACTTTTTGATAAATTTCAAAGAAAACTACTTCGGGAACAATCTCGATGGTGCCTTGTAACCATGTTTTTGGAATGCTAAATTAGTTCTCTTTATGCATATCGGTCACTTTCTGTTATTTTTATGTGTTGAGAAATTTTTATCTTCAACTATGTTGGATGTCAGGAAATTGTGTTTATTTAATTTGAATGTTTAATGTCTGTCCTATTTTCCAGGAACCTTTATTTCAAAATATATATATATATTTTTTTCTATCCTTTTGTATTGCTTCAAGTCATTATAACGGAAATTTTCTATGTCCCACATTTGAACTATACACGCCCCGTGAAAAAACTTAAAGAGGAGTATCACATCTATAAAAAAACGCAGTAGGATTGACATCCTTGTTAGGTTTCCGTTTCGGTGCTAACAGAGTAATCTGCAAGAATATCCGCATAAATAGAAACCTTCGAATTTTTTTATCTTTGCCAAATAAAAACAATCAACTTGATAGACATGTTGCAAATATACTAGTTGGTACTATACTGAAATGCCCAATTGGTGCTATACAAATATGCCCTCTTCCTTGAGAGAAATTGCAGATCAACCTCTGCAAATGTATAGGAAAAACTAGCGAACACAGGGGTTACACAAGAAGACCAAAGAATCTTCGACACTGGACACAATTTCAATATATATATATATATATATATATATATATATATATATTTGTTTCTTGTCCACTGCATATAATGTTATTTATCCTAACACATATAGAGACATACAAGCCAAATGATCTGTTTAATAGAATGAAATGCTCTCACAAAGTCACTTTCTCACTAATTGCTTGTTAACCCCATATTAATATAATATTCTGATTAACTAATTCAGGAATTCGGGACTCCGACTCTTCGGGGCTCCGGCCTTACTCCCGCAGTGACATTCTCCCTGGGTCATGTGCCTGACATCTTATGGTTGGCGTGTCACATAGTGGCACGAGTTATTTTCTGCATGGATACCACCTGTACTTCATGCTTCTTGCTACGTGTCCGCTACCGTTTTGCTTTTAGTTCGTTGTTTCGAGCTTCTAATTCTCCCTCGGTCCTGCCATGGCAGTGCATTTATTCCCATTCCAACCCGAGAGAGACTACGCTGCCATGCAACACTTGTTTGTATGAAGGGTCATTTAGTTATGCATCGTTTTTTTCACGTTTATATTTGAAGATAAGAAATGATAGTAAAGTTTGAATAATTGGGAGATAATTTTCGTAATCTTCTATCTAGTTCAAATTTTTAATGAGATATTGTCTGGTTGTGTTTTGGTTAAAAGGGTAAGCATCTTAGTTTTGAGTTTTATGTTGAATCTAGTTTACGGATAACTTTAACTTGGGGTTTAACTAAGGGTTTAAAATGATAGTTAATTTTAAATTGGATCTTGTTTAAATAATTTCTATAAGTTATATATTTCTTTAAATTTTTAAAAAAATTATAATTTTTTTATTAATTTTATAATTTTAAATCATTAAAATAATTGAATAAAATTTGTGTATGTTTTTTTGAAATTGTTAAATTATTATTATTTTGAAATATCATGGTTTTTAAAAAAATTATAATTTTTTTTATTAATTTTATAATTTTAACTCATTAAAATAATTAAATAAAATTTGTGTATATATTTTTTGAAACTGTTAAATTATTATTATTTTGAAATATCATCAAACATGATGATCCATGTAAATCCACCAATAAACAAATAATAAAATTAAAAAAAATTTATCTAAAAAGTTTTAACAAACTTTTTATAAAATAATAAATAATCGTTTAAATTTTAAACAAATTAGATCACTACCTAATCATATTAACTTAATCCTATGTTTTTAAAACAAAACAATAAAATTTTGAAAATGTTTTGTATACGTAAGAAAACTAATTGAAGTTAAAACAGCATGTTAACCAATAAAATTTAGACTTCTGTTATAATATTTCAAACGCTCGCAAAAACAATTTAGACTTCTGTTATAATATATGTTAATTATTCAAACACTCGCGAAAATCTAGGATCTCCAAGGATTAATAATATCAAAATTATAACTTGGGAATTGGTTAGTAAAATTAAAATTTCCATTATAATATAAATAAATAAATAATACATACCTCGAAGCGGGGAAGGGAACACCGAAGAGAATCTGATCGACGTTTAAATGTTTCATGTATATATTTTTTATTTTTGTTTTTTTAATTTATTTTAATGACTTTTCTTAATTTTGTGTTTTTTTTTTTTACGTTTAGTTATTTGTAGTTTAGTTATTTGTAAATTAGAGAAAGAAACTACAATAGAATCATTATGCTATAAAGAGCCTCATATATATGCAACTTGCAACTTTACAATAAAGTTACTCATTATACATTTACATTTTTAAGATGTTATTGTTCATGCTTTTTACTATGGTGTATAGAATAATGTTCAAAACATAGAAGAAAAGACATTGTTGGTCCCTTTCTATTGTAACATAGAATGATTATTGGGGGAGGAGTTGAGGCTACAATTTTTTTTTTGTGAAACAACAAAGAACCTAGACCTGAGTTAGTCCCTAGATTCTATATTATTCTATTTGGAGAATCAATATTCATTAATTTCTTTATGACCTCAATTACAAATATGTCCATTGGAGAATACAATTGTATAAATATTAGGATATGATTCACTACAAGTAGTATGTATGGATTTATGTTGGATAAGGCATCAATCAATTTGCAAAAAAATTAGTATATGACCATGATATTAAAAAATATGTGTTAAGGCATCAATCAATTTGCAAAACAATTAGTATATGACCATGATATTAAAAAATATGTCTTGGAAAATACATAAGAGATATCATTCTTTGTTTTTCTTTGCAATCTTTTTGTGTCTCATTTGTTCATCATGTTTTTGTTCCACACATTTTTTTCCAAGATTTATCATTTTTGTTTTGTTTATGATGTTGATTCTATAGTAGTGATTGAGTCAGTTCTTTTGAAGGTGATGATGCCATTTTTACATTTATCTCTTATTCTTGTTCCAATATTGCTTCCATGAAGTTTGGACTACAAAAACCACGTCGTCTATTTTTATTACATGTTAAATCGCTTTTTTTATTCGATTTTTCTATGTATACTAAGTCACTTAATTCTTGTGCCAACAATATTATAAGTCCCCCATAGATATTTGACATGAAAAAAATTCAGCCAACAATATTATGATTAAATAAAAAGACATTAAAATGTAAAAAAACCATACATTGTAGGTCTTCCCAACACTTTGTTTTTATTTAACTTCCTATGTAATTTCATTGTTTTGTTTTTATTTAACTTCCTACTGCTAGATTTAAAGTAATGGTAAGTTTACATGAGATTCTATTTTGGGATCCTAATCAATCTAAGATTCCATTTTAGAATCCTAATCAATGTGAGAATCTTAATTAATGGCCCGTGTTTATTAAAGAAAATAAGTACGAGAACTACACCTCCGTTACTTAGTCAAGTCGTAGTCTAAACATTCTATGAAATGATTTTTTTCGGCGATATTTTTCGGGGACATTTGCTTGAAATTTGGCGAGAAATTGTTAAATCCACATATTTGAGTGACTATTTCTGTTTAATCTGAGTGCCCCGTAGGTTTTTCAGTATGATGGATCCATTTATGCATTCATAAATGGATTTTAAACAACAAAAACTAGTGATTTCATGCAAATTTATATAGTCGGATTCTAGTGAAAAAAGTCATTTCGTAGAACAGTTAGACAAAACCTTTAGTTAATGATCATTTAACTAAAATAAGAAAACAACATGTACCCTTGCTAGTTCCATTAATGATTTTTTTATACGTTTTTATATCATAAAATAACCCTTTTAACCGTTCCACTAAAAGAATAAATTTGACTTTTTCACATTATAAAATAGCTTATTTAGTAGTTCTATGAGAGAATCACGGAGAATTAACATTTACATCGTATGAATTTATATTTATTGAATTATTGTGTTTCTAAATAAATAATTGCAAAAGAGTGAAAATAGGAAAAGTCACGAGCTTTGAATCCTAGGAATATGGATTCCTTTGTCATTATTATAGGTTGGGTAAATTCTCTGAAATCTTAAATCCTAAAATCCCAGGAATATGGATTCATGTCACTGTTATAAGTTGGGCAAACTCTCATCAGAAAAAATAAATGAGGTGCTTCATGCTTCCAATTTTCAAGACTGTAAAGATATTTTAGGAAGCATGCTTGTGTATAATAATAAATATGACCTTGTATTTTTAAGGTTAATGTGAAAAATGCAAATCCATTTTAAAGAAGGCCATTTTGGTTTAAGGGGTTTTAGTTGTGAAGAAAAGACCTAATTGGATGAGAAGGAACAATATTCGTTGAAGGTTATGCCTGCATATTTGATTCAATGTGCCAATCTACATGTTTAAATTTACATGAATTTTGAAATGATACACGTGCAATAAACTTTGAAACCAAGAAAATGTTCAACGACAAAGAAGGGCATCTATTATATGACATTGTTCACCTATAATTTGAATGGCATTTCTTGTCCATTTGTCATTTGCATGGGAAGTAAGTGTAAAGAGAGGAACAATAGGAAGTTGAAGAGTAGTTGGCTATGGAATTTGCTCATCTGCTCACCTTTACCTTTGCTTTCCTATTTACATTGATGCTTGGTCAACTGTGGAATTGACATTTGAACCAATAGAACCAATCAAATCTACTTTTTCCATTTGAGTTGTAGATCATAATGCTCTTGCAAAAGCATATTTCAAATATGGGGGAGTTCCAAATAGGTTGCAAGTAAGCAAATTGTAATGGCATTAAGCTAATTGATTATCATATAATTTTGTCTCTCCACATTAGTTCATCGTTGAGATGCCTACCCATAATGAGCACTACTGTGTAAGTAATGAGGCCATATGGACCTTACGGGGGTGTATCCTGTAATTGATGATGACCACTGTGAAGCTACATTGAAGACAAGGGCCAAGCTGAGCGTTGAATAATCACACTTGATGAACTATGCATGCTTCAACAATATATGCCTTTTTCGATTAGGGATAAGAGGGGAGATAAGCCAATGAAATGACCATGGAATTGTTGTTTCGATGACTTTTATTGTTGGGGAAATCGTGCAAATTAATATTAATGATGTACTCTACGATTTTATGACAAGAAACAAACTAAAATGGACTCCATTTATTGGCAATGCTTTGTCTATTAGCAAGGAATTTGCAATGTGTGAATGCCATGAGCTATGCAATAGAAGAAAAACCTTGGAAACAGAGGTTATAGAAAGAATCCAAGAATTGTTTGCTCAAACAAATTGTATGCATGCAAAGCGCACCCCACATAGTTCAGATTAAGAATTAAGCTTCCTTGCAATAATAGGAAACTCATGCAATACTATTGTGCTCTTATAGGTTGGAGGGGAGAGACAACATTACAAAATCACCGAGGAGAGGAAACACTCATGGAATAACTTAACTACAATTGGTATTGTAATGGTATTCTAATACGTTTACTTCAATGATTTTGTAAAGTCCAAGCATCACGTAGTTTAATAAATGCCATGCTTATTTGCAATTTATAAATAAAATCTAGCTTTATAAAGGAGGGTGAGGAAGAAATTTCGTGAAGCATATTCACAATTACTCGTTCACCTGTGCAACTTTTGCATGCACTTCTACCTCTCTTGCATGTGCACTCGTAGCTTGCTATATAGGCCAATCAAGTCATATGGTGAGTTCTTTTGCCTGCTTCCTCCAACATTCCTATCTTCTTGTGACTACTCCATCTGAGTCCCGAGGGATTCTTTTTATTCTTCCAGGCTTGACTCGATGTTGGAAAGTGGAGAATCAAGCCCTTCTTAATACTTATTATGGACTGAGCTATGAGTTTGAGTTCCCAATTCCACTTGAGTTGAAATATCAATTCACTAGGAGAGGTGCACGAATAAATGGAAAGGATATGAATAATATGGATCTTCAATTAGTGGAACGGTCTCTCAATATGTGACTAGAGTATATCAATATTCATTGATCTTTGTGCTTGTCTCCTCACTATAACTATGCCCGGGCTGGGAAAGTTGCAAATCCTTCGAAAACTATGACATGAGGGACAATTGATGTGGTAGGAAAAATTATACACGTGTTATGTGTTTATATGTTAGTGACAGACGTTGAAGGGCTAGCCAAGAGTGTTTTTCTCAAACAAATTGTATGTACATAGAGCGCACCCTACATAGTTCACATTAATATATAAGCTTCCTTGCAATAATATGAAACTCATGCAATACTATTGTGGTTTGATCGGTTGTAGGGGAGAGACAACATTATAGAGTTCACAAGGAGAGGAAACACTCCTTAAACAACTTAACTGCAATTGGTACTGTAATGGTGGTATTCTAATACTTTTACTTGAATGATTTTGTAAAGTATAATGATCACGTAGTTTAATAAATGTCATGCTTATTTACAATTTATAAGTAAAATCTAGCTCGACAAAGGAGGGTGAGGAAAAATTTAGTGAAGCATGCTGACAATTACTTGTTTTCATGTGCAGCTTTTGTGTGCACTTATACCTCTCTCGCCTGTGCACTTGTAGCTTGTTATTTGGTCCATTCAAGTCATGTGGTGAGTTCTTCTACCTACTTCCTCCATTGTTCTTGTGATCGCTCCATATAAGTCTTGAGGGATTCTTTTTATTCTTCCAAGCTTGACTTGATGTTGAAAAGTGGAGAATCAACCCTTTTTAATACTTGTTATGGATTGAGATATGAATTTGAGTTCCCAATTCCGATTGAGCTGAAATATCAATTCAATTAAGAGAGGCACATGCCTAAATGGAAAGGATATGCATAATCTGGATCTTCAATCAATGGAACAATGACTCAATATGTTACTAGAGTATTTAAAACTTCATTCATGTTTGTGCTTGTTGAAGGGAAATCTAGAAGCCACCTCACCACTAGTGTTTAAACCATTAGTGTAAAGATGAAGAATAAATCTAGAAGCCACCTCCTATTAAGTAGTAGCAATTTAGAGTATGTGGCAAGTGAGGGTGATGAAGGTGTCAACGATTAAACCCCAAAGACATAATGATGTGGTAGTTTTCAATGTGTCGACAAGTGGCAGTGCTTGGATGTAGATAAATTATGGAAATTTTAAAAAGGCCCTTCCTATAAAAAAACACCCTCAACATAATTTACTATTACAAGATATTAAGTTAAATTTTTTTTCTAAAATGATAAAAAAATAAATTAAAATTTTTAATAATGTGTTTACTTTTTTTAATTTGATGAAATTATAAATATTAAATATATAAATTATATAATTTAAATTAAAAAAAAAAAAAAAACTATTCACCTACTTATGTAGTATAATTTCAATCTATTTAATAATGATTTTAACTAAAAATGAAATTGAATTATAAAATTTCAATATTAAGAATAATAAATATTTCAAATATAATCACATCATTAACACATCTATTAATTTGTAGACAGTTTGTTAATTTTACTAACAAATATCTATATTAACTTTTGTTGAATTATAAAATTTCAATAATAATAATAAGTATTTCAATATAACCATATCATTAATAATAATAAGTATTTCAAATATAACCATATCATTAACACATCCATCATTAATGTGTACATAGTGACTTTTGTTTTTTAAGAGAGATTAATTCAACTATGTAAAAAGTATGACCATGTTAGCTATTATTTGTTTATACCATTTTATTTTATTAGTATTTTTATTTGGATGGTCATAAATTCAAATGATAAATTCTATATATTTTTAAGAATAATTAATATGTTCATATTTTACAATATGAAGAAATCTGGGATAGAAAAAAACTGTTTATAGTCTTATTTTGATATTTTAATATGATTATTACATTTATGATTTATATGTAGTTGGAAGTTTCACTTGATTCATATTAAGTAACTTGATTCATATTAAGTAACAGTAAAACTATATTTTTTTTATGTGAAAAAAAATTTAAATAATAAAATGATAAAAGACGAGGCTAAAAGTTGCCTAAATAATAAAGCGAATGTTTGGAAATTATAATAAATGTGCACGATTTGAGATTATAATGAAAGAGGACGAGAACGATTTGAGATTATAATGAAAGAGGACGATAAGCAAGGTAAAATGTTAGAAGAATTCCTTAAAAATGTTACAAAGGAAAACACACGCTACCTGAAGATACGAACTGCTCGGCCAAATTATACGAAGCTTAATAGATACAAACTTATTAAACTAAGTGGACATTATCAGGCTGCTACGTTTGCAAGCGAAGAGGAATAGTAAGTGAACAAGACAAAAAGTCAAATACATAAAAAAAAGTCAAATATTCATAGGATATGGATAGACGACCAATGTTTGAGAAGAACCCTCCCTTAAAAACATCTCCGCTCTGATTAAAATATAAATATAAATATTAGTATTTTAATTGTAAAAAAATAATTTTTAATAAAAAGTTATATTTGGTTTTATGTATGAGATTAGGGTTAGATGCTAGGTATAATATTAACTATGATAGATAGTATGTGATGTGACTTTTTTTAAAATACTATTTAAGATGAAATTTAAAATCACTTTTAAGTGGTTGAAAGCTCTTCACTATTGAACATAAGGAAACATGTTAATGGCTCAATACCAAAATACATTTGGTAAGAATGAAACCAGCCCCCCTTAAAAACCACTAGTAGGTCATTTAAGGCGGCATAACTTTTCTTGAATAATGTTGATGAGTCAACTTGCAACAAATTATTGATTGACAACTAAGTTATAATAAAATTTACATAAAAAAATAAAAATAAAGATAATATTAGCCAATAAAATTATGATGTGAATTAATCAAACAAATTGTTGGGTCCATCGACATTTTCTACAATCTAATATGAAGGAGATGTGTAATTCCTTCCACACTCAAAAAAATATTAATAAGAAAAAATATGAACAGTAAAATTTGTGTGGGAATGATTGCTTGGAGGATTCTTAGGAACCGCACTTTTGTTTAAACCTGAAAAGCTGAGATATATAGTAAACCTACCCGAAGGTGGAGGATTAGATTCTACAGTTTTAAAGTCCGCTCTAAAAACCTAGAATTTGTGATTTAAAAGGTTTATGGTTTTTTATTAAATTTTTAATTAATTATAAATTATTTTTTAATAATTTTAATATATCATTTATAAAGTTTCATTAATGTTAACTATAAAATAAATTTCTTAGATTTTTATAAAAATGTTTAGGGTAAAGTTGATTATTTTAAAGTAATGGTTCTTAATTGTATTCCACACATGATTATTAGTTTTATTTAATTGTATTGAGATAATAATTTAATGATGTAATGATTTGAATATATTTTATTTTTATTTTTAATTATTTTATTTGTTAGAGCAATATTAATTATAGGATTTAAGGTTTTAAGGGAAAAATAAAAGATTATTAATATTGAAATGGTTATTAATATTGAAATATAGGTTTTAGGGTTATTAATATTGAAAAGTTGTTTTTAGTTGAGATAGAGGGAACTAGGTTTATCATTTCAATGATGGTTTCGTTTGAGGA
>ML793003.1:142386-166018 GCA_009831015.1 Picea engelmannii
AAAAAAAAAAAAACATGTGTCAACTTGGTTGAACACGGAAAAAATTACACATCTCCCCATACCAAGTTGTAAAAAATCCTCTCAATAATAATTATTTGATAAGATATTATTATTATGACTAAGTAATTACAACCAATAAAATACATATATATAATCCCTCAACTATCTATGAGGGGTTATTATTATGTGGACAACGCATCACTGGAGCAATGATGGAGCCTTGGGCTTGAAGAGATTTAGGCAAGGAGGAGAGAAAATAAGTGCACCTAAAACGATGAGGGTTTCATTGTTGACAATATTGCATTGAAGTCGACGTACATAGAAGATGTTTCAAGATTGTATATAGTTAAAGTTTTAACATTGTTTTACAAAAATAGATTGGACCTACTTGTTCTCTCTTTCAAGTGATCTAGGTGCTCCAACTATATTACGATGTAACTCTTTTGAAGGCACCTACTAAAACTCTATTGCCACGTCAAATGTTTATTGTTGTAGCCAGTTTCTGTATGGTACATTTTGAAGTGAAAGAAAATGTTTTTAGAGTGCCCATTTTGATGATCACCATCTTGAACCAAAGTGTTTATGCTTCCATATCTGTGTATGGATCATATACACATTGAATTTAACTTACAAACAAATGCATTGATCCA
This sequence comes from Picea engelmannii, assembly GCA_009831015.1. Lineage (NCBI taxonomy): Eukaryota > Viridiplantae > Streptophyta > Pinopsida > Pinales > Pinaceae > Picea > Picea engelmannii. The sequence goes on from ML793003.1 coordinate 143,037, forward strand.
CCAACGATATTTTCAGGCTTGCTAGCGATATTTTCAAGGCTTGCTATTCTGAGTGATATGAAATTTGTTAGCAAAATGGTATATGTGGTACCCAATTATTTGGAGGCTGGTTAATTTGAGTGCTCAATTTGTGAATGAAAACAATTCATCCAAAACTTCTGTACTAGCTATGTTTAAATCCCAAGAAGTACAAGATAAAGGAAATTACTTGAATTTTCTAATTTAACAAATTTCTTGTCATGCATGCTCATTGGATCAAGGTAGTTCCTCTAATTGTAGATTGCATACTTAGTGTTTAGCATGTAGGCAAGGTTAAGTGGAGTACTTTGTAATTGAAATTGAAGTTTCAAAACACCGAGGCATATATATATATATATATATAAAAGTAATTGATTCCAACGTTTTGAGGTGTTAATTTTCTACTTCAATGAATATATAAGGTGTGCTAGAAAGTTATAAGGGGTTTATTTCTTTTAAACCATGGAGAATATAGGATATTGAATAAAAATAGAACTCCCTTTTGGACAGTGTCCCGAATTCGTTGAAATTGAATAAAGGGGTCTACGAAACTCTATGTGTGCATGTGATGGTGACTATTGGTGTCATTTTTGTTCTATAGCAATGTTGGTGCACTTTTTTACATTGTAATTTTTTGACAAACATACTCAAAACAAGCACTTGCAATGAAGGAAAACAAAGGATATACATACTTTTTTGGATTAGATAAAGGGATAATTTGTAGTTGAGGACAAGTTCACACAAAATTCAATTTTGAATAATTTTGCATATTAAGGAAGGTGATTTTCAATAATTACTTTGTAATTTTACAAGGTTTTATGTGTTTTTGAGTCAAGTAAGGTTTTATGTGTTTTTGAGTCAAGTTTTGCAACTATGTCTATCATTTTGAGTTGACAAGCATGAGTTGAGTCATAAAGTTCAGATTTCATGAAGTCTAAATTTCTTTGAGGTTGTAAGTTTTTATTGGAATAAAGGGTGAAGTTACAAGAAGCCCATTATTCAAATGGTAAGGTGAAGATTTTTTTCAGGGTTAACTTGCATTGTATAAAACAAGGGTTGCATGACAGCTTAGTCCCTGCCAAATAGATTTGGAATTGGAGATGAATAATCACTGGCCACATTCTTACTTTATTGTAACTACCTATACTTATAGTTTGCAATGTTTTTTACAAATTCTTTTTTGATAATTAATTTTTTTTATTTTGAGAATTTTGTTAAACCCTTAACTTTCAGGTTTTAAGTATATGAATTAATTTAATACTTTTTATTAATTAAAATATAAACATTATTATATTAATTAATTTGATATATTTATTATTAATTTATATATAATTAAAACTATATATCATTATAGTGATTTAATTTCCACGTATTTTCACGTTTTAAGTATATGAATTAATTTAATACTTTTTATAAATAATTAATAAATATTCTTCTACATACTCACCCGAAATTACATAATAATTAATTAATATATGAAGTTTACGGTGAGTAGATGTTGGCAACAATGACCCGACCCGTATGCCATGATTTTACACCACATATGTAGACAAAGACGAAGAAGGCTACTTTGGTGTGGGCATGGGCCTCAATACTCGGTAAGGTACAAAGTAATTACTTGTGGAGTTAATGTTAAACATGGAAAAACGAGAAGGCAACCGGGCTTCAACCCAATCATAAATTATGCACCCAATATCCTTGTCAATAAATGCGGTCAACATTCTTGTCAAATTGGTAAATCCATTAATTGTGTAATTAATTTTATACATTGATTGATGTGAAGGCTGCAATAACACATCAATGATATTAGCCAATGAAATTTTAGAAAAATATGTTTTTTTATTATTTAAAAAATATATATATATTGATTTCCTATGTTACATATTGGATGTAGCACACAAATTTAAAGTCAACAATAAATTAATATAGAGTCAAAGGCAAACTCATTGCTATAGTCCCAGGCCTTTGGCAGGGACTAATAACTTTCATGAAGTTTGAATAAGGAAGCATTGAATGAGTCTATAATTTAGAAATCAAAATTTATTTAGAGGTCAATGGTCTTGGAAAGCTTGGTTCTTGAGTCTTGTTATGAATGGTTGATATAATTTCCTTTTTGAAGAAGGCCTAGGAGTTTATTTTGTGACACACTAACATGAATTTTTTCAAATGATCCACCCAATTGAGTCTTATGGGTTTTTCTTTGCAAATATTGCATCTCTGGTCCTAAGAGAACTTGGATTACATCCACTAGCAATGCTTTTAAATAAGTATATAATGGAAATAATTGAAGGGATGTTTACTTTGCTAAAACAATTGATAAACATAGCTCCAAGATCAACAATTCCCATGAACAAAGGCACTCTTGCTAATGTTCTTACTTGTTTATGGATAATGCACAAAAATGTGTATATACTTCAAGCACTATCAAAGTTTTTCAATGAAGAGTTGAAGTTACTTAGAAATCAAGTGTATAGGTTAGAAATTATTCATAGTGAAAAAGATGAAATAGAGCAACAATCTACTAATGATGAAGTGGATAATTGGATGAAGACACTAAGGAACAAAAGGATAAATTTGAGGATAAGATTGATTATTGTGAGTTGGAGGTATTTTCAGTTGATGAAATTGAAGTTAGTGAAGCATTGGAGGAAGCTTTAGATAATGAAAACAAGGAGAAGGATTGCCAACCACCTACTACACTTGCAATTCCAAGAAAATTTGTGAAACCTTAGGAAGAGTTGAAGATAAAGAGGAACAAACATGGCGTAGGTATGAAAAAATGACTTTGACTTCTTTCATATTCCTAATTACTCAAAATATGTTCAGTTGGTTAGTAACATTTTTCTTGCTAACAATTTGGTAGTTTTTTTTTTTGGGCAAGAAAAAACTTTACATTTCATTAATAGAGATATACATATTTCGATCCTAAAAGGACTACTTTTCGAAAACCAATGTTGTTCCTTTCTAGTTCAAAAATGATTGTTTCTATAACTAAAAGATTCTCCTTTCTAATTTCTATCATTACAAAATATAATTTCTTTCATATTTTTCCTTTTCCTCTTCATGATCATTAAAGAAACCATTATAGATAAAAAAAAATCATGCCCTCCATGGGAAGACCGTCGAAATACTCCTGAAAACAAAATGTTTCTTCCTGTAGCTTAAGCACATATTTGGAGAGTATGCTCACGGGTCTGGAAACCACTCCACAAAAACCAATCTTTCACCCAGAGAGATTCCTCATGGTCTGTCAACCCAAATCTTCAACAATGCAAATCTGTTTACAACCTCTCAACTCCTTACAAGCTTCTCATCGCAGATAAGGTAATAATTGTATTTTCCATATAGTCCAACCCCCTTCTACTCACGAGAGCCTACTAACATCAATTCTTTCTTCCGAATAATCCCTCCTTCCCATGCCATCATACCCAAAATACACTAAGCCCAACAATATATTGCATGCCTTCCACTTGACACTTGTCACTTCCAAAATTAGCTTTAAGCCACATGGTGACCCATTCCCTACCCTTGGGAACTTAGGATAAAATAATTATTTGACTTTACACTTTTACCAGAAATATTATAAAATATTCCCCAAGACTTACGTCTCACCCCCTTTTCCCTTTTTCAGTGGATTCAACCCCCCATCTCTTTTCGTTTGAGTTAGTCAGCACACAGTGATGCAATATTATATTAATAATCATGATTACAATTACATGGATAGGCGCACTGGCCTACTTGCATCCAGGTTCACCGACCTCATAATCACACAGGCTCTCCAACCTCAAAACATAAAAAATCACACACACACACACACACACACACACAACTCAATACTACACACTTCCAGGTCATTACCGTGCACTTACCCAAGTGCGCACAACACAGTGCCATGTGTGCACTTTCCCCTATGCGAGAAACACACAAAATGTGCACACCCTATATTTATAATAGTTCTCCGTGCACTTACTCAGATGCACACAACATCAAAACTTAATGTTAACAACTCACCAGCCTAAATGTACATTACATTTATACTTGGTACCCATCAACTCACTATCCTATATGTACAATTACAAAGGGTTCTAGATCAGGGACATCACATGTGCCTAGCCTACTGGTGGCTGGGTACATTACATGGGATATCATAAATTGAGAGTAAAAGAAGAGGATATCCCTAAGACACCATTCAAGACACATTTTGGTCCATATGAATTACCTTTCGAATTAACAAATGCACTTGGAGTATTTACGAGTTTAATGAATGGAGAGTTTTGGCAGTGTTTTGACAAGTTCATGCAAGTGTTTTTGGATGATATTATGATATATTCTATAACACCGAAGGAGCACAAAGAAAATTTAAGGCAAGTATTACAATGTCTTAGTGAGCATAAATTATATGGTAAACTCTCCAAGTGTTCATTACTTGGGACATGTAACTTAAGGAGAAGGAATTGCAATGGATTTGATGAAGATAGAAACAATTATGGAATGACCCATGCCCATTGACATACATGAAATATGCAATTTTATGGATTTAGTAGGATATTATAGAAGGTTTGTAGAAATATTTTTGAAGATTACAATCTTATTACAAGATTATAGAAGAAGAATAAGAAATTTATATGGATGGAGTGATGCGAAGAAGCATTTCAAAAGATTAAAGAATTATTAATGACGACTCCTATTTTGAAGGTTCCATATATGGATCAAGATTTTTTGGTATGCATGGATGCGTTGAAAGAAGGATTAGGTGGATTTATAATGCAATAAGGTAGGGTGATTGCCTACACTTCACGAAATCTTCAACCACATGAATATAATTATGTAATCTTGATTTGGAACTTGAGAAAATAGTTCAAGCATTAAGAATTTGGAGGCATTACTTAATTGGAAGAAAATTTGAGTTGAAGATAGATCATCATGGAATTCAACACATATTTATGAAAAGTAATTTGAATGCTAAACAAAGGATGGTGGTCTAAATTATTAAGTGAGTTTGATTTTGATATATCATACATTAAAGGAATAGTAAATAGAGTGGCAGATGCTTTAACTATTAGGCCATGTATTTTCTTGATTTTTCCATTGAAGAAAAATTTGTGAGAAAATATATTGAAGTTAAAATTAGAAGACAAATGGTATAAGGAAGTTAAACTAGAATTGGAGTATGAAGTGATGAGAATTCTAAAATATGACATATATACCTTGGATGATGATGGTTTATTACGATTTTGCAGAATAATTTATGTACCACCGAATGATGAAACTTGAAATTTAATCTTAAGAGAATCTCATAAAGAAGTTTATATGGATAATCTAGGAGTAAATAAAATGAATGCATATTTGAAATCATTATTCTTTTGGAATGTGTTGGAACACAAATTAAGATAACTGTTGATTACATTTTATTAAAGATATGATACACATATATATACAATGATGTGACCTTTGGATTCATATTCCAAGGTCCATTAGACTCCTAATGACAATTCATAGCCTGTGACGGTTCATATTGTTGATATTATGGTAGCTTCGGGAGGTATGAACATCTATTGTGACCTTTGACAAAATTAGAATGTTCTGGAAGGAAGCAAAGAAATGAAGGAAACCCTAGACAAGATGTCGACTGCAGAAATATAATTAATATGAATTAATTAGTACCCAGAAGGAGAAGTCGGCCCCAGTAAGTCTTCCATAACCACTATAAATACAGGGTGTCGGTCTCTCATTTGACACACTTCTCAGCAGTTGTAGAGAGCTAGTTCTGCGCAGTGCAGTTGCAGTCTTGTGCACAAATCCTGGGGAAGGTACTGCGCTAGATTTTGGGTGGGACTATCTGATCAGCTTGGTTACTTCTTGCTTGGTGCATTGGATTCTCTTGGCTATTGGATTGCTACCAGGATTCTCTTCTCTGTCAAGGTCAAGGTGCTCGGAGGGTGGCTTCGGCCTATGGTTGGGTGACAAGGGTATTGTCAATGGTAAAACGAGCACAATACTTCATATTCTAACAGGTTATGGGCCCACACCTCCTTCATTCAGTCTAAACGTTGGAAGGAAGCATAGCCGCTAGGATATTGAGCCTTCTAAGGAACTTCCGCTAGGGTTACTAGCAGGAGCAGCTTCCAAAGACACTGTCGCTAGGGTTACTAGCAGAAATAGTTGCAGAAACCCTAATCTCAGATCCGACACCTTGTGATGGAGAATCTCGCTAAAAAAGAAGATATTTAGATGTGACCTAACTCAGTGCACCTTTTGGCTCTCTCAGAAGACAGAAACGACGAAGCTGAAACTTTGGATCAAGGCATGACCAGTTACCAGTCAACCAAAGACATGAGTGAAACGATCAGTCTTTTACACTACTCAGCACTTACTGGAATGATTGAAGATGACATGTGGATAATCGATAGTGGAGCTTCTAGGCACATGACGAGAGATCAAGCCAGACTCTCAAATCTAAATGAGAATAAGACCTCGTACAAGGTAGAGCTTGGAGACAAAACCACTTACCCCGTGGAAGGATTTGGACAAGCCTCCATCAAAATGAAAATAGGTAACTATGTTCACTTAAGTAATGTTTTATATGTACCTGGTTTAGAAAAGAATCTTGTATCGATATCTTGACTAGAAGACAAGGGAAACATAATAGATTTCGTGGATGGAAAGGTGTTATCATGGCATAAAGACTCTAGCATAGAGAATGCTAGGTTTATTGGAATTCGTGAAGGAAATCTATATAGACTACTAGAAAAAAATGAAGAAGCTCTTGTACACAACGAAGTCAACCCCAATGAAATTTGGCACAGAAGGTACGCTCACATTAAATATCAATCATTACCCTTTCTCAAAAGGATGGTTGAAGGAATACCAAAGTTGTAGTCTACACATGAAGGAATCTGCAAAGGATGTGCTCTTGGAAAGAATATCAAAAAACCATTCCCAAGCAACAACAACAGATCTAAGGAGATTCTAGATCTGATACACTCATATGTTTGCGGTCCGATGCCAGTAAAATATCTAGGAGGATATTATTACTACGTAATCTTCATAGATGACTACTTAAGACAGACTTGGCTATATCTACTAAAGACAAAAGATGAAGTATTCAACAAGTTTCAAGAGTTCAAAGCAGAAATAGAAAACCTCACAAATAAGAAGATCAAGATGTTAAGAACTGATAATGGTGGAGAATACACATCAAAGGAATTCGTTGCATTCTGCAAATTGGTAGGGATTAGGAGGGAGATGACTGTTCCGCATAATCCTCAACAAAACGGTGTAGCAAAAATAAAGAACAGATCCATTGAAGAAACAGTAAAAGCCTTACTAAATGATCAAGGTCTATCCATGTTCTTATGGGGAGAAGCAACAATGACAACAATATATGTGTAGAACAGAAGTCCTCATCGTATATTGAAAGACATGACACCAGAAGAAGCTTTCTCAAATAAGAAACCTAATGTGGAAAATCTAAGAATATTTGGATGTCTTGTTTACTCTCACATTCCCAAGGACAGGAGGAATAAACTAGAACCTTCAGGAAAGAAAGGGATATTCGTGGGATACAGTGATTCATCCAAATCTTATAGAATATATATTCCAGAACAACACAAGATCGAAGTCAACAGAGACATAACATTCAATGAGAAGGTGGCCTTCAAGAAATCCATAGAAGAAAATATAGAAGAATAAGAGATTGAAGAACTTAACGAAGAAAGCATCGAAAACGAAAATGACGAAAAGGAACTACATGATCATCCTATGGAGCCATGTGAAAGCATTGATTCAGATATCGTACCTAAGACCAAGAAAATACCAGCTTGGCTTGAAGCTACCTTACAAGACACAAAAAGACTCAAGATTCCAGAAGGAACATTCAGAAAGAGTAAAAGACCTACAAGATTCTCAAGTTATGCAACATACATGACGAAGCTTCTAGATGAAGAACCTACCACATTTGAAGAAGCAGTTCAAAAGGGACAATGGAAAGAAGCTACGATGAAAGAGCATCAATCCATTATGAAAAATGAGGTATGGGAAATTGTACCAAGACCTAAAGAAAAATTGGTGGTAACTTCAAAATGGGTGTACAAGATCAAACATGCAGTAGACGGAAGCATGGATAAATACAAGGAAATATTCGTAGCTAGAGGGTTCTCCCAGAAGGAGGGAGAAGATTATGATGAGACGTTTGCTCCGGTGGCTAGATATACTTCCATTAGAGCTTTCATATCTCTTTCCGCTTCCATGGGATGGAACCTACATCAGATGGATGTAAATATAGCTTTCCTCAATGGAGCAATTGAAGAAGAAGTATATATTGAACAAGCTCAAGGGTTTGAGGTACATTCCAGAGACACTCATGTTTGCAGATTAAAGAAAGCTCTATATGGACTCAAGCAAGCTCCAAGGGCTTGGAATGCAAGAATGGAAAACTATCTAATGAGACTTGGTTTCTCCAAGAGTCATGCAAATCCAAACCTTTACTATAAGGTCGTGGACAATGCACCTGTAATCCTACTACTATATGTTGACAATCTATTCAGGTGAAGAGTCTCTCATCATCTAGTGCAAGAAGGAATTAGCTTATGAATTTGATATGAAAGATCTAGGTCTCATGCATTATTACTTGGGACTAGAAGTATGGTTGAAGCGTGGTGAAGTATTCCTTGGACAAGGAAAGTATGCAATAAAGATTCTTCAAAAATTTGGAATGATGGATTGTAAATCCATGGACACTCCTATGAATGCGTATATAAGAAAAGTGAAAGATCCAGATTCTGATCCAGTAGACCCATCTCTATATTGACAACTAATTGGGTCATTGATGTATTTGGTAAATACTCGACCAGACATTTGCTTTGTCGTGAATACACTAAGCTGGTTCCAAGTGGAACCAAGACATGAACATTGGATAGCTGCAAAGAATGTATTAAGATATATTCATGGGACACTAAACTATGGCTTGAGATATACCGCATCCAGTGATATCCAACTTCACGGATTCACAGACTCTGATTGGGCAGGAAGTGCAGAAGACACAAAGAGCACTTCAGGTATGTGTTTCAGCTTGGGCTCTGCTAAGATATCTTGGGGCAGCAGGAAACAAAAGTTTGTTTCACTTAGCACAACAGAAGCATAGTATATGGTAGCATGTGAAGCATGGACAAAAGAAATATGGCTGAGGAAGTTAATCTCCGATTTATTTGATCAATCGACCATAATATATTGTGATAATCAGAGTTGTATAAGATTATTAGAACATCTCGTGTTTCATGAAAGGTTGAAACACATTGAGATCAAATACTACTTTATTCGAGATAAAGTCCAGGAAGGAGAGGTAAAGCTCAAATATATCCCCACTGATGAGAAAACAACAGATATCCTGACAAAACCTCTATCCGGAATAAAGTTTGCATATTTCCGAGAGAAGATGGGGATCATGGAAATAACTCCCTTAGTTGAAAGGAAAGAAATGACTCTCCAGGTTGGGAGGGAGCACTGAAAATATTATTGAAGACATTTATTTTTGTGATTGAAAAATAGTCCAGCTTGGACAGATTCCTTCCTGTTCATAAAGTGGATTGAGATTTCTGACGGACAACGATTTCCCATTGTGGTTAACATGGGAAATGGTCCAGATTGTTGATGTATCATAGACAACGACTTCCCATTGTGGTTAACATGGGGAGTGGTCTAGGGAAATCTCTCTTCTTGAGGGTTACTCAAGAAGACTGGCCCACCTCGCCGGACAACGATTTCTCATTGTGGTTAACATGAGGAATGGTCTATTTTGGAGGTTGATGCAGGACATTCTTTTCCTCTTGTGGTTAACATAGGAAATGGTCCAGACAGTCATTCCTTAGGGTTTATACATTCTCTCTAGGGTGCACTTTGATTAGTGTAGGAAGAATGGCCCAGAGTGGGGAATGGTACAGGCTTAGCAATTCAGGGACAACCATTCCTTTGGGTTTATACATTATCTCAAGGGTGCACTTTGATTAGTGTAGGAGGAATGGCCTAGGGTGAGGAATGGTCCAAGCTCAAAAATCAGAAACAATCATTCTTCCTTATCTGAGAAGAATAGGGCAGATAGCCCATTGTTGATGTTCTATACTGAGGGCATATATTCTTTCAGATCTCACATATGTGAGTGAAAGATTGGCCCAGATGGTTCAATTTATTTTAACAATATTTTATGTGCAGGATGTCATCAGATGATTGTTATGGAGACTGCTTGTCTCCAGACAGTAGAGATATACTACTGTGGTGGATATGTTCCACTGTTTGTGACTATGTGTCACAGTTTGAGTAGTTGTGTACTACCATGGATAGACACAGTTGTGTTCTACCAATTGATATTGTACTAGTTGTCATAGGAGATTATCTAGTTGGATAATAATGACGGTGCTCGTGATACTACCAATTGAATGGTCTATTTGTGCTCAAGACCATACCTCCCTAGCTAGGATGGAGTGTTGATATTATGGTAGCTTCGGGAGGTATGAACCTCTATTGTGACCTTTGACAAGATTAGAATGTTTCAGAAGGAAGCAAAGAAATGAAGGAAACCCTAGACAAGATGTCGACTGCAGAAATATAATTAATATGAATTAATTAGTACCCAGAAGGAGAAGTCGGCCCTAGTAAGTCTGTCAAAACCACTATAAATACAGGGCGCCAGTCTCTCATTTGACACACTTCTCAGCAGTTGCAGAGAGCCAATTCTGCGCAGTGCAGTTGCAATCTTGTGCACAAATCCCGGGGAAGGTACTACACCATCTTTTGGGTGGGATTATCTGAGCAGCTTGGTTACTTCTTGATTGGTGCATTAGCCTCTCTTGCCTATTGAATTGCTACCCGGATTCTCTTCTCTGTCAAGGTCAAGGTGATCGAAGGGTGGCTTTGGCCTATGGTTGGGTGACAAGGGTATTGTCAATGGTAAAACGAGCACAATCCTTCATATTCTAACACATATTCATTCACGTTTGTAACCCTAACGGATTACGTTTCCAACATTACCCCCTTGAATCTGAAGGGGTGTATGTGAGTACAAGGTGAGATCTGATATATGAAAGTGGGCAACTGAAATTTGGAAGTGTGCAGTTGTTGATCACTGAATGCGCTCTTTGAATCTCATGGTTTTGGGATGACCAAAAAACAAATGATTATGGTGGTTGAAGGAAGACCACAATCTCTGGAACCCTGCTCTATTCTCAATGGTTCTCGAAACATTTCCTAAGTTAGCTAGAAGCTGGAAGCTGATGTTTTTTGCTAATTGGAAGTGCTCTCAAATTTGGTTTAAATATGACCATAAATTGTGATGTAGAAGAGGCTGAAATTATTCTACCAAGTGGATTTTTAAGGAAAACCACAAACCATTGTCTAACATAAGTTGTAAGTATTCTACTAAGTGGTGGTTTAAGGAAAACCATAAACCAAACATGCTCGCTTGTCACCCTCACTTGTTTTTGCTTGACTGATAGGATTTCAAAACTGAAAGCCTGAATCCCAATCATTAATGTTGTTCCCCCCTATCAGGGAGAAGGTGAGAGTGAATTCTTCGATATTACTGTGATATCTTCTTGGATATTGAAGACCATCGCCAAGAATCCATCCACCCATAGTGGTTCTTTATTTTTGCAGTTTTATTGTATTTGGAACACTTATATGAAGGATTATTGTTCTATCCACAATGCTCACAAGGATGAATATTGAAGCACTAATATTCAACGTGGCCAACTCGCTGACAATTTTGGCATTTCAGAATCTGCTCTTGAACTGGAGCAGGTGAATCTGAACTTTCTTGCAACAATCCAACACTTTGAAACTAGATTGGTTTTGTATAATTAGGAATATTAAAGGTGACATCCTTTTCATATCTGATACCTGCTCTGTGCTTGTTGTGTTTGACTTCTTCCCAAGGTCTGATGATCCTCTTGGAAAGAGAAAGACGATCTTTATCCGTACTTGATTCAGCTGGCTCAATGAGTTTTTGTTGTGTTGGATGTTGGTATGAATAGGAAAAATCATCTTCATCATATTTGAAAAGAGGGTTCTGAACAAGAACTAGTTCAAAATGTTGTCATAGATTCTGTCACTCAAGTGCATTGTGAAGAAGATGAGTTTGAGTTTGTAGCAGTGCTGCTTTGGCTTGCAAAACTTACAAGCAGGTCACAATAGACTAAAGAGTGGTTTTTTCAATGGTGACTATAGTGTCTATAGAGGAGAAGATTAGAGTGTTCAATAACTCTAACAATTCCTTAACTCGAGCCACTTTAAATACATAAATAGACCTCAAGGGTTTCTTGCAACTCCACCCCTTTACAATCAGATGCAAACTTAGCAAATGAGGGTGTCGACTTCTATCGAAAATGTGCCCATTTAAAATACAACTCAACTTGGAAAGATAAAATATCATACTAGAATGAACTATTCAAAACACTGAGGAAAAAATTGACCCAATAGATATCAAATTGATTCAATTCAGCATCAATATGAGAGGGGTGTAGAGATACCTTCTAGGGTTTGACTTCCACTTCGATGATTTAAACAATCATCATGGATGTACAATTTATTCAAAATTATTTTTAAAAATAAAGAAACTTTATGTTTCAGTTGCTTAGTGGCTTCACTCACTGCCACAACAATAGAGTCCTGCACAGGGACCTGGAGCCTTCAAATATGCTACTTCACATTAGCAATGGTTTATTGAAGATTGTTGATTTTGGACTAGGAAGAGGCTAACCCTAATAATGAAGCAAACACCCTGAGCATCTCACAATAGCTATGGAAATCTATTTAGAATCCAACCAACTGTGCTTCAAATGATTAATTCCAGAGAATATCTCATGGGTGACTTTGAGATCAACACGACCAAAGAGAAGAAATAAGGATCTTCTTGTGCAAGTTGAACAAGGAATTGGCATAAAAATAACTACCTAGGAATATGTGTTACTACCATCAGCGTTGCTCCCTATGGTGCTCATTTCCTCACCAAGAATAAAGAACACAAAGCTCAAGCTTGAATTATGAGCTTCTACTATTTAGATATGGTGTTCTCTTAAATTATGAGCTTCTACTCTTCAGATATGGCTTCTACTCCAGTCTACACTCATGTAGCGAAGAAGCTTGTCAACAACTAGATTTTACATCGTTCCTTAGAGATACCTATGCCCCAACCCCATATCCAATTTCTTTAGAGCTCCATTGCGATGACTTTGTACTCAACATATCATGTAACACTTTTAAAACTTGTCTCAACTCAACCACCCTTCTCTTCAAAGCAAAGAAATATTCATCTATACTTCCTCCTTCGAGAGAATACCAGAGATTGCATAATACCTACATATTACATGTTACCAGGTGATAAACTAATCTTGATGCTACTGGGCACAAGTATTTGAACTGGTATTCACATTCATTGGCATTCTAGGCCACGAGTTTGAGTCTAGGGCACAATGAGTATCATTTTAATCTCGTGTGGACACCATATGCAAGAAGTACGAGAAATTCAACAACATAATAGAGCATGTAAAATGTATCACTACTTTCTTGAATTCTTTCATACTGAATGGAAGAGAGTCAGACTGGAGAATTTGTTCTAGGATTTGCAAATGAGCAGAGGAGACAATTATGCATAGGAATTAAAAACACCTAAGAGAATAAATGAGGATAGGTGAACGATCATTCACTTAGATAATAACATATAGGATAGGTAGAGAAGTGCAGAGAGATGTTAGTTTTCAAAAATGGAAGGCAATGCAGAACCCTAGCAGATAGAGGATAAGATACCAGTGTATGCGGGACTAGCAAAATCAGAGTGGAAGAAAAATCTCAGATCTTACACCAAAAGAGGGAATTTATGCACAAAGATTACTAGTGGAATTAAACCAAGGTGCTATGGAAGACTACCATAGGTCAATTCAGGCCTATGAATTGAAAGGGATCTGATACCACTGTTGGAACGTGAATTAAGATAAGCGCTGATTGCAATTTATTAAATATATGATACACATCTATATACAATGATGTGACCTTTGGATTCTTCTTCTAAGGTCCCTTGGACTCCTAATGATGGTTCATATCCTGTGACAATTCATATTCCTTCACGTTGGCGACCCTAACGTATTACATTTCCAACATAATGGAATGAAGAAAGACAATTATTTATGTAGCCAAATGTTCTTAATGTCAGCAAGTGAAAGTTTAACATTGACATCCAACAAGATTGTTACAATTGCATGCAATACCTAAATCGAAATGGGAAGCGATTTTGATGGATTTTATAATTGGATTAACTATAACATCAAGGAGACACAATTCTATTTTTCCAATTGTAGACACTTTAACCAAAAGTGCACATTTTATTCTAGTAAGACTACTTATCAAGCAATGGAGATTGCAAGAGTGTTCATTAATGAGATAGTAAGATTGCATGGAATTCCAAATAAGATAATATCAAATAGAGGATTAGTATTTACGGGAAGATTTTGGACAAGTTTCCAAGAGACATTGGGATCACAACTCAATTTCAGTACAACGTACCATCTAGAAATTGATGGGCAAACTAAAAGAATAAATAAGATATTATAAAACATGCTTTACATGTATGTAATGGATCAACATAAATTATGTGAAGAATTTTTACCTCTTGTTGAATTCACATATAATAATAGTTATCAAATATCTATTAAGATGGCACCATTTGAATATTTGTATGATAGACCATTCAAAACACCCATTAGTTGGGATAGATTGGAGGAGAGAATCCTAGTTGGACACGAAGTAATATGAGAAATGGAAGAACAAATGAAAATGATTAAAGGAATATTAAAGGAAGCATAAGACAAATAAAAGAGTTGTGTATATGTGCATAGAGTTGATAGAATTTACAATGTTGGAGATAATGTATTCTTGCAAGTTAGACCACAAAAATGCTCAATTAATTTTGGCAAAGGAGATAATTTGTTTCCATGGTATGTGGGACAATTTGAAATTCTTGAAAGGAAGGGACAAATTTCTTATTGTCTTGCATTACCATCATCATAACATAGTTACCAACTTGACTAGAACTCTCCAAAGTTCTCGGTTTTTTAGAGGTTGCATTTAGTGGTTGTTTGTACCCTCATTTCAAAGAGTGGTGCTACCAGTAGCACCCATTTTTTTGAGGTTACAATTACAAAATTTTTCAACTATGATATGTAATGTGAAAACAAAAACCTTAAAATTGACCCCCAAAATTAAAATGAGTTCTTTCAGTAGCACCCCCTTTTTTTTCAAGGTTAAATTACAACTTGTTTCAAACCATGGCATTGGCAACTAGTACCATTGCGAACAAAAACCTTCAAATTGATCCCCAAATCAAAAAGTTGTGTTGCTATTAGCACCCCTTTTTTATTTCGAGGTTAAAATGATCACTTATTTCATACACTTGCATGACAACCAATGCCATTGTAAACCAAAATATAAAAATCAACACTCAAATCAAAACATACTACTATTTGCAACACCTTTTCTTTTCTTTTGGGCTTAAATTTGAAAAATTGAGAATTTTTTTTTTTTTTTTCATTAAAAAAATATTAAAATGAATATGTTTAATTAAAAATAAAAAATGAAAAAATTTATGTATTTTTAAATGAGATTAAAAAAAAAAAAAGATTTTGTTTTTTAACTAAGAGGTCTAACTAAGGGGTGTTTTTTAACCTGAGTGGGTCTAATGGTTAATAATATGTGTTTTCTGCTAAGAGGTCACAAGTTCAAATCCAGAGGGGGGTAGGGTATGTATACCTTCGTAAACTTTAGCAGTCAAATCATTGCACGAAGGGGTCCCTTGTCCCATAAACACGGTGGTCTCATACACCAATTTGGTGTCTATCTTGGATGTGACCTTAAAATTAGATTATATATATATATAACTTGTTATTTTTTTTTTGAAATATATTGAAAAAAACTTAACATAAGAAAACAATACTATATAAGGGGTCTCATACACCGATTGTTGGAAATATTGTTGTCATTGATGTAAAAGACAAGGGGATCGGTGTCTCCAATGGGTTGGTGGCTGCAAATATTGTAACAATAGGTTGGTTCCTATAGGTGTTGCTCGGTTTGTGCTCAATTGAGGAGATTGGTGTCTCTAGTAGGTTGGTGCCTACATCTCGTTGAATTGGTGCTCAATTAAAGAGATTGGTGTTTCGAGTAGGTTTGTGCCTACAATGTTTGTAACAATAGGTTGGTGCCTGCATGAATTTATAAAGATAAGTTTTATTTTTTTATCCTGATTGGGTTTCTATGTTAAGCTCTATTCATTGTGATTTGAGTTTATATGTGATTATTGTTTCTCAATTAATAAATGATTTGTGAATGGTTAAATAAAATAGAAGTATCTTATAATGATTCACTCCCCCCTCTTAGTATACGCATAAGTTCAAAAATTAGTATCAGATCAGTTTCCTTCAGAAACAATCTAACCACTGGAAGGTAGATCTCAAGAGCACGCATGACTAGTCAAGAAGGTTTCTTCACAAACAAGGGTCCATTCTTTGAAGAAACAAACTATGCATTATGGAGTATAAGGATGCAGAATTATCTAATGGCTCTTGGGTTTGATATTTGTAAATAATTGTGAATGGTTATACAACCCCAACAACTCCACCAACAAATGCGGTCGGGAAGAAGTTTAGTGAACATAATGCAAAAGCCATGAATGCTATATTGAGTGGTTTATCAGAATAAGAATTTGCCAAGGTGATGCATTGTAAATAGACAAAAGATATTTGGAACAAAATTCAAAACATCTATGAAGGCGATGACAAGGTGAAGAAGGAAAAGCTCCAAACTCATAGAAGACCGTTCAAGAGTTTGAAAATGAAAGATGAATAAAATGTTGCATCCTTTTTTCTTCGAGTGGATGTAATTGTTAACACCATCAGAGGATTTGGTGAGGATGTTCAAGAATAAGTGATTGTGCAAAAAGTGCTCAGGTCTCTCCACTTAAGATTTGATTCCAAATTCCGTGACATTGAAGAAATGAAGGATCCAAAGAAACTAACAATGGATGAGCTACATGGGATTCTCATTGCATATGAGATGAGGATAGAAAAATAAAAGATAGTATGGAAGGACGTAGCTTTCATAGCATTAAATAATAAAAAAGGACACAAATTATGTGATTGTTCCAACCATGACTTAGATATAGAAGAAGCACAATTAGTGAGAATGCTAAAAAGAGGATCTGACAAGCACAAATGTGAGCTACCCTTTATATGTTTTAATTGTGGTAGAGTAGGGAATTTTGCTGCTAAATGTCCATATGAAAAAAGGGAAGACAATGATGATGAGGAAAATAATTTCAAAGAAGAACACAACAATAGAAGCAAATCTTATAGACACAAATGAGGAAAATATACTAAGAAGAAGATTTTTTTACTCTAGAGAGGATAATAGCTTGTATGAAGAAAGTGATGGATATGTTCTTGATATTGACAAAGAAGAATTCCTCTTCATGGCCATGGATACAAAGTTTACTGATAAAG
Organism: Picea engelmannii; assembly: GCA_009831015.1. NCBI lineage: Eukaryota > Viridiplantae > Streptophyta > Pinopsida > Pinales > Pinaceae > Picea > Picea engelmannii. The sequence goes on from ML793003.1 coordinate 160,592, forward strand.
AAAGTAAAGACAATAAGAAAGAAAAATTAGAAGAAGAAGACATTGACGGGGAAGCGAATCTTGAAGTAGAACTCATTAGTGCTTGAGAAGAAATAGGAAAAATTAGAGAAAATAATAGAAAGAAGAAAGACAAAATGAAGAAATATGAAGAGGAGGATCATGATCTTGAAGAAATAGAGAAGAAAAATTTCATCCTGAAGACTCAACTAGAATAGGAAAAAAGAGTAGAAAAAGCGGTTAGAATCCATCTACAATAAAAGGAAGAAAATTGCTAGAATCTAGAAGCTAAAATAGTTTCCTTAAGAAAGGAAATTGAGAAAACAACTGATCAATTAAATAGAAGCTTGAAGCCTGGAAAGAGTACCGAAATCTTATATAATATTCTCAATTTCCAAAGGTCAGCATTCATCAAGACATGTATTGGCTATGACAAAAAACAAAAGATCCCCGAGGGAGATGGAAGCACCGAGGTCACAAAATCCCATCAGAAAAGGAAAATGAAAAAAACCTAAAATCTATGCCAATATTCTCAAAGGATCCATCAACAATGAAAGAAACAGTGGGAAAGGAAATGATGACCAACACAAATCTGATTCTACCCACAAGAATGAGTTCAGAAGATTTGATCCACTAAGAAGACCTTTCACAAACCAGTACCGAAATCTCATTCTTGGCTATTTTTTTTCTTGCAATAAATTTGGTCATAAAACAATAGATTGCAAAGCTTATGCATTAAGTGATCATGTGAGAGATATAAATAGAGGTTCTTATAAAACCATAAAGAATGATCATGTGAGCAACAAAACTAGAATTTGTCATGGGTTTGTTGATATAAACTACAATTCATTTTCTCCCTTACTTGACTACAAGGTTGAATGTTATAAGTGCAATAACTATGGGAACATAGCACATGACTGTAGAAGCAACATAATAAAGAGAAATGATGATGTTCTTGCCAAACATAAAGAAGAATACACAAAGGAGTGGAAAAGGAAGCAAGAAGAACATAAGAAGGAAGAATGTAGACTTGCACTTTATGCTCAAAATGAATGGAACCAATGGTACATTTACAATGGATGTTCAAAACACATGACAGGGGACTAGACCAAGTTTCTCACCTTGAAGGAAGAAAAAGGAGGCAGCGTTACTTTTGGAGATAATGGTTTTGCAAGGATAGTTGTAAAATGTACTATTAGTCTTGATAATGGAAAGTCTAAGACATAGAATGCATTATATGTTGAAGGGTTAAAGAGCAATCTTCTAAGTGTCAGTCAAATGTGTGATCAAGGCTACAACGTCACATTTCATTCTAAAGGGTGTGAGATAAGGAAGGTAGCTTCAAGAAGATTAGTGGAAAGTGAAAAGATAACCTCAAGCGATGTATACGTACTCAATGAAGTCAAAGAAGAAAAATATTGTATGTAATAGAACCTGGGAGTGATATCCCTCTCATCTCGTCAGTAAAAGGAAGCACAAGCTTAGGGGGAGAAACCCTTTTCCATTGATGTCAAAGGGGGAGAAGTTGTAGACAAAGGAAGAATTGCAGACACAAGGAAAGGTGCAGGAAGGGGGAGGATCAAAATTGACTAAGGGTTTCCATCAATGACAAAGGGAAATATTGTTTTCGCCGATGTCAAAGACAAGGGGATTGGTGTCTCCAGTAGGTTGGCGCCTGCAAATACTGTAACAATAGGTTGATTCTTACAAGTGCTATTGGGTTGGTGCTTAGTTGAGGATATTGGTGACTCTAGTAGGTTGGTGCCTACATCTTGCTGAGTTGGTGCTCAATTAAGGAGATTGGTGTCTCCAGTAGATTGGTGCCTATAATATTTGTAACAATAGTTTGGTGCCTACATTAATTTATAAAGATAATTTTTATGGTTTTCTCCTGATTGGGTTTTCATGTTAAACTTTGTGCATTGTGATTTGAGTTTATATGTGATTATTGTTTCTCAGTTAATGAATGATTGATGAATGTTTAAATAAAATTAAACGTATTTTATACTGATTCACCCCCCTCTTAGTATAAGCATAAGTTCAAGACCAATTTGGTGTCTGGCTTGGCGTGACCTTAAAATTATTTATATATGTACACACACACACACACACACACACACACACACACACACACACTTAACATAAGAAAACACAATTAAAATAAACTTTTTAAATAACAAAATCTAAATATAAAAAAATTTTTTTTTTTTATTAAAAAACATAAAAATAAAATTTAAATATAAAAAATAAAATTCTTATTAAAAACGTAAACATAAGAAAACAATTAAAACATATTAAAAAAAACACAAATTAATAAAATACAAAAATTAAATTAAAAAACATATTTAAAACAAAAAACAAATAATAAAAAAATTTAAAACAAAATTACAAACATAATTACTACTTCTACTACTAACAATAATCTAATTTTAAGGTCACGACCAAGCCATACACCAAATTGATGTATGAGACCCCCTTGTTTGTGGGACAAGGGACCCCCTCGGTGCAATGATTTGACTACTAAAGTCTACAGAGGTATACATACCCTACCCCTCTCTGGATTTGAACTTGTGACCTCTTAGGAGGAAACACATGTTGTTAACCATTAAGCCCACACAATATAGACATTTATAAAAAAATACCCCCCAAAAAATACAAACATAACAAGATTAAGCTAAAATGGAGGGTGGGGCGATTATCAGAATCAACCGTGGTCCATACCCTCCATTTTAACTATTAACCCTACAATTATTATTTTTTTTATAAATTTTGTTTAATATTTTTTCTTTGTTTTTTATATAATATTTTTATTTTTATTTTTAATATTTATATTTTCATTACGCTATTTGAAATTCTGGAATTAAACTGTGTATGAAGTTTTTGAAACGTCGAACGTTTCAAGTGGACACTCCACCCATCATCAGGGACCGTTGAAGCAATAAATATGAAAAGGGTGTTGAGGTGGGAGGTATACAAAGGTGAAGATAATATGACAGTTAGGGAAAATGATAGAACTAGTCGTTATAACTAGTTGTTATAAATTAGTCGTTGGAAAAAAGAGAGAGAGAGTAATTTTATTATTATTAATAGGTAAAAGTATATAATAAAGGGTTAAATTTTAAAGCTAAGAGAATAGTCAATCAATAATAATTATTAAATACTAATATAGCTCATCAATATTAATTATTAAATAATAATATAGTTAATAATAATTAATAATAATTGTTAAATAATAATATAGTTAATAATAATTAATTCTTTATGACCCTATAGGAAATCGTGAATTGAACTATTATTGGAATATTGGCATCACCTCCAATAATAAGGTTGAAGCATATGCAGTATATCAAGGGGTTAAGTTGGAAAAGCAGAGTCAAATCTCTGAATTGAACATTGTAGGAAACTCCAAAAACACAATTAGATACTTTGTGTTAGGCTCTTCCCCGAAAGACACAAGATTGAAAAACCTGATTGAGTGTATAAGGAACTCCTTTTTCGATATCATGGTCCAGTTCTATCATATTTGTTGTCATAATAATTTAGAAGCGGATGCATTGGAAAATAGAGCTATCAGTTTGGCCCCTGGTTATATGAGGTTCAAAGGAGTAGAGCATATAGTCACCCTTAGTAGCTATGACGTTGCACATGGGTAGCCCAACTTGGGCGCGTGTAATGCTCCTTTCTTTCGTGTGGTGGTAACATGCATAGGCTAATATATGGTCATGTCAGGAAGTTCACTCACAAGAGAGTATTAATGAAATATAGTGGGAGATTAGGGTTGGATTGTGGGTTATATCGCCACACTCAGAAGATGGTACGCTCATGGCCTATTTCTGTTCCCAATCCACTGGATCCGGATCTAGTGGAGAATGTGGAACAATTAGGAAAGTACAGTTTTGACAACCAAATTTAGGAGGCGACAACAAGAAAATTCTGATTTTGCATGGACACCTTATGGGATGTAATGATCTAGATATGGATTCAAAGGTACAAAGTGCTTGTATTACTCACCCAGGGATTGATTATTCTGCTATTAATGAAGGAGGTCAAGTTTCGTTGGGCACTCTGAGTCTTGGATTTTTGGAGGTTAGATTTGGGGTTTGTTTGGTGTGTATTATATTTGGCTTGACTCTATTAGGAAGTCGGTTCTTGATAGATCACATGGTGCAATTCATTCTTATGAAAGTTGATAGTGATCGAGGTGTTTTGGTTCTCCTCAATCTAGTGACTATTTCTGATAAATTCTTGAATGAAGGCAACAGGCCTTTCTAGGAATCTATTCAAAGAGAACCCACACTCTCATTTTTAAGTATTATGCATCCCTATTTGCTAGCCAATTTGGGAAATTGGAACAGTATGGACCCAAAGATCAATGGTTGGAAGGAAGAGGAGGACATGAAGGTAATTGAGTTTGAGGAGAGACAATGACTGGTTATAATAGTCAATTCCCTTAGTTCAACTCTTACATTTGCTTTGGACACTTTGGTTCAACATAGAACAATAATTGGCTAGTTACATGATGAAGTGGACACTTTGAGAAGTTAACAATAATCATTGAAGTAACAGTTGGCACAAAGGGATGCAACTTCTAGTATTTCTCTCCTTCGCGAGACAATAGATGGCATGGCAGTTCTAGAGATGACAAATACTCTAGTTGAGTCGGCCGAGGACATGGACAAGATAGGAAAGGACAATGAACATACTTAAGCTTCAATATCTTTGAGTATGTTACATTTTTCAGTTTGTATAAACGATATCTTTTACCAAATATATACAATACATAATAGTAGTAGTTCTAGATTATCGATATGGCATAGTAGAAGGACTGAATTTTGGATGTTAATAGCTTTGCCTGAGCTAGAATTTTGCTATGACATCTGGCTTTCATTTTGTACTAAGTGGTCTCAACCACACCTTTTTAATCAATAAAATCCACCAGATTCTGTGAATTTTATTTTTAATTAATTGAAATTAATTACGGGGTAGGAATTTAAATATAATTTAAAAAGAGAGTTATTAATGTATAAAAAGTCAAATTATAAACTAAGAGGATAGTTAATCAATAATAATTGTTAAATAATAATATAAAATTAAGAGTAATTAATTATTGGAATTAGTTAGAGGTTAAGTATTGAGGAAAAAAAAGGGAATAATTTAAAATTAAAGGATTTAGGAAGGTAGAAAATCGGTTAAAGAAGGGAACGTGTGAAAAGATGAAAAGTTGAATAATAAATTTAATAAAAACAAAAAAAAATATTAAAATGGTTAGTTAACAATAATTATATAAATAAAACTAATTAAATTATATAATTAATATTAATTACTTAATAATTATAATTACTTAGAGGGTAGGAATAAGAATAATTGAGAATTAATTAAAAATCATGGATTTAGGATGATAAAATTTTTATTGATTAGATAATGGAATGA
>ML793003.1:169178-182300 GCA_009831015.1 Picea engelmannii
GAGAGAGAGAGAGAGAGAGAGAGTAGTCATAATTAATTAGTGAGGAATCAATATTGTATATTAGAGCGAGTGATTGGGATTTTCTTTGAGCCGACATAGTATATCTGTTATTAAAAATAATTATTAGAATTCTATTTGTGTAATGTGTTGAGTTAAAAGTTACTTTGTGAATTGATTGGATTTCTTTTTGAATGGGCATGGTATATTTGTTATTGTTAGTTTAAAACATTTTGTAGGCCCTAAACCTATTGTGTATGTGTTGAATCCAACGATTGAATAGTAGATCAAAGTCAATTCCTTGGCATAAATTTACTATGTATGCAATGGTTCCAATAGGGGTACAATATCATATATTTACTATGTATGTGTTGAATCCAATAACAATACAATAACATATATCTATTGTGTAGGTGTTGAATTCAATGATTGTAAATAAGATTTGTAAATAAGATTTAAATCACTTGACTAAAATATATTATTGTATATTTATGTTGAATCCAACAGTGATATAGTAGATTGAATTTTTAACTAGCATTTATAATTTATGATGTGTAAAATCTAATAGTTGTTTTGTTGATTGAAATCGTGTTGTTGAATTTCTATATTTTGCTTATGCATTGAAACTAACAATTGAGCTGTAGGTCCAAATCACTTTATTGGACTTGGCTTTGTGTTGAATATAGAGTAGATATTGTGTTGAATCTAGAGCTATATGGTTGGTGGAAACCATATATGAAACTGGTGATTGTATATTTGTTACCATGTACACATATAGTAAGTTATAGATTTCCTTGTAATTCAAAATCAAAGCACATGTTGTATTATAATTAAATTCTTGTTAATAATTAATTTATGTAATCATTAATATTTGTAATTGACTGCTGTGAAGGGTGTGTCTCTTCACTAAAATCTCTATATAAGGCCGATCATTCATTGGTGTAAGATGGATTGAAATAATATATCATAATTATATATTTTATATATCTATTCCCAACACTTCTCCTCCAATTGGTATCAGAGCCAATACATCCATTGCTATGTTTTTCTTCTACGTATAAACTGCTATGCATGGAGGATGTTTTGCATCGAGGTGATCTCTCTTCTGCATATAGACTGCTTTGTGTGGATACTTGTGCGCAGATTTTGAAATAAACTGATGTGTGTGGAATGTGATAACTCGCTGGTGTATAGATTTGTGTACGTGGTTTTTTAGTGGGTGGATTTTTTTGTTAATAACCAAGAAACAATATAATTTGGTGTAGGCCGTGTGGTAAACATAATAAGAGAGAAACAATGTATCCTTGGAATCAAAAATAAAAATATCCATTGAATTAGAAATAACGTGTGGGAAGGCTGTGTGGGTGTGAAAAAAACAAATTAAATATGAATAGGAAGAAGGTCAAACATGTGGATAAGGAAGAGTAAAGTACAAGTTAAAAAAATCATAGACGTGGAATAAAAAATTTAGCTTAATGAGACACTAAAGAAACCCAAGCGAGTGAAACCATAATCAAGAGAGGAAACCCACCACTCACCTCAACTAATATATTTTAATATATATTCTTTAAAATATTTAAAGACATTTAACCTTGAAGGTGTAGCATTAAAAAGATATTAAAGGGAATCGTGAGAAATTCAGAAACTTCAAAGAAGGCCTCAAGTGCCACATGAAACATGTCATCCAACAAAAGAAATATGTCGCCCAATAAAGAGCTAAATGACGATTTAAATGAATCAAATACCTTGATGACAAAGATCTACAAAAAACTCAGTGGTGTATATATAAAAGAATTAAAAGCCTCGATGGATAAGATCTCTAACAAATTCAACTGTATATATAAAATTTATAAAAAAATCAACGAGATGGATGACTTATCTAGAATATTCGGTAACATGGAACGAGGATTAAAGGTATGGGGAGAAAACTAGGATGTTCTCAAGGCACATGTTTCATCATTGGAAAATAAGAATAAAGAATTAAATAGCCACCATTTTTACTCTCACCACTCCTTTTTTCCACCCTCAAACATTCATCCAATTTTGGATCCTTTAACAAATTTACGCACAAGTTGAGATTTGATGTATCGAGATTTCATGGAGAAGATGACATGGAAAGCACAAGGTGTATTAATCGAATTGAACACTATTTTGAGTTACACAAGATGTGTGACGATGAGGAGAAAATTAACTTTGCATCATTGCAGTTAGATAAGGAAACAAATGACTGGTTCTTATGGTGGCACTCAAAATACCAACCAAGGGAATGGGATAGATTTAGGATGCATTTTTTCAGGAGATTTCAAAACATCGAGGAAAATGAAGTCTTTTCCAAACTCACTCACTTACAACATGCATGCACGGTGGATGAATTCTTTAGCGAGTTATATGTGTTAGCTACCAGTGTGATTGATTTATCAGATGATCACCTCCTACAAATTGCCATATTGGGATTGAAGGAATACATATGAAACAAACTTAAACCAATAGATATCGAGGATGCAGAGAAATTGAGATTAAAATATAGGGTGGCATAAGATAAATTGTTGTTCTGTTAGCGACCTCCTTGGTCTCATTTTGAAGAACCAAGTTCAAAGTTTACTCATGCTTACAAATGGACTCCACCACCTAACATAGAAGATGAAAAAAGTCAGTGTTTTAGATTTCATGCACCTAACTGGAGGTCGGGATGCAAATGGAAGGCAAAACAATTATATGTGTGTGAAATAGAGAAGGATAATTACAATGACAAAGATTCAGAAGATTCTAATGAAGAATCCAAAAAATTAAAAAAAATATAAACCATCAAAATAACAATGCTTTGAGGACAAAGAATTTGAAGGAGGGATGACTTGTAGTGTAACTAAGATCTCATTAATATTAATATATGTAATCATTAATCTTTGTAATTGACCGTTGTGAAGGGTGTGTCTCTTCACTAAAATCCCTATGTAATGTCGTTCATTCGTTGTTGTAATATGGATTGGAATAATATATAATAATTATATATTTTATATATCTAGTCCCATCGGTTCTACTTCACATATTGTTTGGGAATTAAAGATATTATCTTTGAGTTGGATTGACATAATAGGATTTAAAAATGAGTAGACAGACTCAAATTATAATAAGAGGTAGCACAAATCTTATGAATGAGAATAGGAATATGATATAATGGACTCAATCCATGTGTAACTTATCCAAGTATTAGTCTTTTTTTTGTTTGCAAGCATGTTTGTTACTTGCGGGTCTAACTCGTGGTCTAAGAATCTGCGACCCAGGGGCATCTAAGTCGTCAAAATCACCTGGGGATCACACCTGCCCTGGGCCACACCAACCCTTAACATAACTACTTTTTTTTGGGCGTCTCCTCCTGACTACTGCGAGTTTCGAACCTTGGCCACTTTATAGAACAAAACACTCGAAATCCAATCACACTAGCGAGATTTGACTTATCCAAGTAATAGTCTCAATATGTAGTGTAACCAATATATATATATATATATATATATATATATATGGGGAATAAGAACACATGGTAGTGCACTCTTCCCACCATATGCAACAATTAATCCAAGTTTTATTACTTGAGGAATGGATAGTAGTTTTGCAATTACTTTTAAATTTTGCAATGGAAAAATGAAACTACCAATTTTTCATTTGAATCAAACTATTGTTTTGTTGATATTGTGTTGTCTCAATATCCTAAAAATGAGTTCATTATTAATCAGGTGCCCAAAGGAAACTTTAAACTTGAATCACTATCTTGGGTTATAGAAAAAGTGAAATTGAAATAGAATACTTATGTATGGGTAAGGTAATATTAATAACATTTTATTATTAACAGAAAATTGGAACACACACACACACACATATAAACTAGAAAATTATATTATTAAAATGACTGTAGTAGAATTGATAGCATTGTAAATACATACTGTAGTCATATTGGTCAGCATGCAGTACATGTAAGATATTTTTAGTGTTTGTTTCCAAGGTTTAATAGCCTGAATTCAAAATTTGCTATCCTTGTCTACCAAATACCCAAAAGAGATACATTCCAAGATTCCTTATATGAATGTATTCTCACAAGTTGCTTACATACCAAAAGACAAAATCAATACATGATTATACTGGATTGTGGGCCCGACTTATTTTCACCATTGTTTGGGATGTCGATGAATACTTTTTCTTCTTTCCTACTACTATCCAAACATCTTTCACATTCATTGTGGTCCTTACTATACGAATCCCAAATTATCTTGATCACGTGGTTTTTCTTTCTCTCATGCCTCAACTTCTTTAGGATGTTTTGCCCAACTGGTCATTGGTTGAGAACTTGATTGTACCTGTGTTTCCTGCCCCAAATGAAAAGAGACAATTTTCTCATTCTCCAAGCTCAGAGATGCCATTTTTTTCTATAATGTTAGTTTTGATTGAATTAGAGGATCCGCTTGCGATCATGTTCCATTGTATTGAAAGATTAGTTCATGATATTCCTTAGGGCCGACCCACTAGGTTGATTTATCCCGATGCTTCCCATTTTTCTTAAGCCCTTTGGGAATTGTGTTGCAATGTGCTCTATTTCATAATCCAACTTATAGGACTAGGAATAATTTTCACCCGTCAAATTAATTTTTGATGGAAAGCCTTTATCGAAAACCATTTCCACACATATTCAGGAATATGTTGATATGATGCGCCTATTAGTTTCTGGACTTAAAAAATAGAAATTTCTAAGGGTTGAACGAATGGCCTGGAGAGAGGGTAAACCCAAAAAATGCAAAGGTGGATTTGAAAATCTCACACAAACATGGGATAATGAAATAATACTAATCAAAGGATTTAAAAAAATATTATAGGGTTTCATGCACAAACTTGATTTTCTCGAAAACCATGGGCCTGAATTAAGAATCAGATCTTTGCCTTCCACAATGAAGAAACCATTTTCACAAGGGTGGATGAAGGCATCGTTTTTAATTATAGGTTTAAAGGAGATTAAGATCAACTATCTGAGGCCAAAATCCATTAAAGAGACATACCAAACCATTGGATCTAAAAAAATATGCCTCTTCTTTTGTATCTAGCCCCATGGGAATGGTTAAATATGGGGATTTTTGAACTATAAAAGAGACAAAAGAAGGAGGTCAAGCAAATGAGTATTTTTTAACTGCATCCTTGTAAGAGAGACCACTCAGATTACCATGAGTTCCATCTTTAAGACCTCCCATGGAAGACACACTTGAAGGTCCTATCTTGGCTATCCCGTGGCTCAAAATGCTAGCTGACAATCAATGACCCTGTTTTTTTTGTAAATAAAAAAGTTGTATTGCCTGATTAATTCGTTGTCACTGTACAAAAAATAAGTGTTTCACATGCTTGCCACCTGTTCCACCAAACTAGTGGAAACTGAAATAGGTGGCAACCGATTATACTTATGGATAAAAGTAGCAACCACCACTTTCTCCGCCATGCAATTGTAAACTAGAGCAAGTGGCAGCTGATAGTGCTGACAGATCTGTCTGGACATGCATTCAAAAACTGAAAATACAAACTAAACATAAATCCTAAGCAGGAAGACAAGAAAAAAACCCCCATTTCTATGCAAGTGAGGCGCAAAGAGCTGAGAAACCTTAAACATTAGGAGGGATGTTTGAATAGTGGAACCTGCCATCCGAGGAGTTTCCATGAGGAGTGTCGTCGCTAGGTGTGAGTTTAAAGGGTTGCGTCCAGGTCAGACACCGCTATTTGACATGCGCGTTCGAGAAGGCATCGAGCAACATGTCGAGTCTGCTGCTAATAAGGGTATGCTGGTGGAGTTACTCCATCATGTAGCTCCTCATCTCAAAGATGAGCTCCAAGTGCTTCGAAGTGAAGAGACTGGGTGGACTCTCCTCGCATACCATGTCTGGGGTGGGAAATGGGGGCCCAACTGGGCTAGCTTTCGGGGGGATTTCCTCTTGTAATATGCAAGTGGCACCCTCCAAGGTTGTCATTGTATCCATTGCTGCTGTGTTGGTGTTGGGTCTATCTTGGGAATCTGGGACTGTGTAGAGGAGGAATTTTGGTGGAACCTGAATTGGTTCCTCCAGGAATTCCTCCTCCACGTAGGCCATTGGAGGCATGGGTGATGGAGTGCAATGTTAAGACACTCTGTTATGTGAGGTCACTGGATCGAAATCTCGACTTACCCGTGTGCCATGCTTGGGGCATGTGCGGTTACACACGGAGGTTATAGTGGTAGCGGTCATAATCGACCCCAACCTAGTTGTCGATTCCACTAGAAGAATATATATATATATATATATATATATATATATATATATATATATATATATAACCCTTATGTGACGTAGTTTTTGTAATCTAATTTGACACAAATTTGCACAATCTTCCTTGACGCAATTAACACAAATGACATAATTGTATTGTTGAGAAGCTAACACTTGAAAAGGTGTTATAATTAATCCATCATATGATTTTGGTATGTTTATGATCATAATCAATGAATAATTTATGGTTCATGAGACTTGGAATTAAAAAATAGTTATCTCTCTATTTGTTTCATGTTTATGGCTCAAACTTATGTTTTCTTACATTACATTCATACCAAAAAACAATCATGACCATAGCCTAAATTTTATGATATGCAAACTAAATCCATCAAAACATAACAATGATGACTCTAACAATGTTGATGATATATAAACGATGTAAATGTTGATATATAATCTCTTATTTATAAAATTTTACACACTTAATAGTTTCAATATTTGTATAAACACAAATTAAGTTGTTATCCAACATGAATTTTATTTTTAAAAGACAATGAAGAACACCAAAAATTTCAACATTGTTTTTCAATACAGAGTCAAGGTGATGGAGGAATCTACCAACAAAACCTCACACCTCTAGTAATTTTGTAAATACCAATACCATGCAAATGCATATATGAAGCATTTAATTTTCTTGATAATATTATTGTATAATGGTAAATAATTGCAATAAGGGGCTTTAAATTATATGGGAGAATAAATTTTAAATTATTGATGCAATTTTTGTTTTTGATAAAATGGTAAATTTTCAAGAAAATACTATTAATTATTACATTCAATTTAGTCTTAGAAAATTAAATAAATAAGAAAAATATTTGATAAGTTTTGAACATAAAAATAATTTTGAACACTTTTTTTATTAAGTGACTTCATATCTTATATAATAGAAATATATTTCATATAATAGAAATTAGAGTGAAAAATAATTATCAACAATTTTATACAAACTTTTATTATTAATTTTTTTTTTCTATAAACCATCTCAAATAAATAAATAAATAAAGTCTTAAAAAATATATATATTCTAAAAATCATAAAATTATCTATATATAAGAGCGCTTTTCTCTCGGAGGGTTTCCACAATTTCATTGACGAAATACTTTCAATGCATAATAATGACATGATTTAATGGAGAGACTTTCGTTAAACTTGAGAAATGGAGACCGAACCAGGGCCGAAACAGCTTGAGATTTTGAAATGACAATTGGCGGGAAGTTAAAAAGTTTGAAGCTGAACCAGTCGAGTGGGGGCGAGGGATCTAATGGAAACCGACAGGGATTATATTCAGTGTCTCTTTATGGTTTAGTGTTTTTTTTATTATCTAGTCTCATCTATTTTGAAGCAGTTTTGTAGAGTTTCATTATCTTGTCACAGGCTTGGTAGAAGCATGGGACCCTCATTAAGACTCTGAAGTCATTTAATACTTTCGTGATTTCGTTTTATTACTTGTGTTAATTGTTCTTGGTTTTTGGCCTGTAGCTGCTTCTTTCTCCTTCCACGTTACTATCTTTGGTAACTGGTCCATTGGTTACCTTGCTCTAAGATTTCTAGGTGTAAGTTCTACCTTTGTGGACAAGTCTTTCATACTTAACTGTTTTTTCAAAGCAATTATGGGCTCATCAGACGAGATTGGTGGGCAGGTAGACATTCTTAATGTTACTAACTCTTCCAATTGCAGTTTCCACTTTTTCTCTCCGCCACCCTCTCTTGGAATAACACTTGCAAAGGGTTTTGCTGAACTTTCTGGAGACCTACAATTTTATCCTAGGTTTTCTCATAATACTCAGTTTGGTTCTCGCTATACTACCCCGACAATCAATCTTCATTACATCCGGGACTAGGAGTCATCTATCCCATTACCTATTAACCTGGGTAAAGTTGTCTTGACTGATACTCCTAGAGGGGAAAAAGACAACACCTCTACTACCCTTCCTGATGGATCAAGGAAGGAGTTCACATGGTCTAGAGGATTAGGCATAGAGTACTCTCCCATCAAAACCCGAAGCTCTCAGAAAAAACTGGGAGGAGGGACTGGTTCTGTGGGTGTAAATGAGATTTCCACTTCGAATAGTGGGGCACTTAGAGCATTGAAGGCCCTAGCTAGGGAAAAATAATTATTTTTTTATCCTTGAATATTAGAGGGATAGGGGGAAACCTTAAATCTACCGCGTTCTGCCGATTATTAGATCGTGTTCGACTAGATATAATCTTTTTACAAGAGACCCTTGTTCATGAACAAAAAGCGAGAGGTTTTATGCATAAATTTTGCACTTCTTGGGTTTCTTGCATTGTCAATTCTCTTGGCTCCTCGGGTGGTCTGTTAGTTACCTGGGACCTGAATTCTTTTGTTTTACTACCTGTACTAACCTGTGAGGGTATACTTCTATCTGGAAAAGTTATTGCTACTTAGAATTTAATATCTTTTCTTAATGTTTATGGGCCTTGCTCGGATAAATGATCTTTCTGGGATCATTTGGCTGACAATGGTATTCTATATATTGATAATTTGATCCTAGCTAGTGATCTGAATATCACTCTTTTGTCATATGAAGTGTGGGCAGGTACTAACTCTTCAGGTCGTTTGGAAGATCATTACAAGTTAATGCTTCAATCAAAGAATCTTGTGGATATTCGTCCAGACAAGTTGGTTCCTACCTGGAGAAACGACTGACAATGGATACATGCTATTGAAAAACGTATGGACAGATGTATGGTATCAGAAAGTTTATTATCTACAAGTGATATTTATCGTACCTGGGTGGAATATCCGTTCATATCGGATCATGCTTCGATAATACTTTAGCTGGATTTGGCACTGGTGTATAGATCATATCCCAACCGGTGTATAGATCATATCCCTTTAAATTTAATCCGCTCTGGGTTCTTGAAGATGATTACAAGGCTTTAGTTTATAATGTTTGGAAGGATCCAAAATACAATTCAGAAATGGGTTATCAACGTAGGTTGGTATGGAAGTTAAAAGATCTCAAGAGACAGACAAAAGACTGGTCAAGACAAAGGGAAGGTATTATGGTGAAGTGTTTGGCTTATCTGGAGTCTCAGATCAAGGATACCTTTTTAAATTTTGTGGAGGATTACTCTCAAGCTGATAAATAAATCCTGCTCGGGAATTTAGAAAGGGAAAGGAACAAGTTTCTTAGTATTAATGAGGAAAAATGGCGTCAGCGCAACAAAGCGATTTGGATAAATAGTGGGGATCGCAACACAAATTTTTTTCATCAATTTGCAAATCAAAGACACATTCATAAACATATTTGGGAAATAGTTGATGAAGATGGTATTGGGCACATAGGGAATAATGAAATTAAGGAGGTAGCTACTCAATATTTCAAGAATTTTTTCAAGGAACGTGCAAATTCTTATACAAATGAAAAAGTTGAAGTTACTAATCTCTTCCCTAGAATGGTTCAAGCTGAGGAGACAAGAACTTTATTTGAGTCGGTGTCCATTGATGAAATCAAAGAAGTCCTTGATTTGTTCAAAAGAGACAAGAGTCTGGGCCCAGATGGATGGACAATGGAATTTTTCTCTACTTTTTTTGAATTGGTTGGCGAAGATCTGGTGCAGATGGTGGAGGAATCTAGAAATTTGGGAACTATTCCAGGTAGTTTAAATTCCACTTTCCTAGCTTTAATACCTAAAGAAAACAATCCTACTACATTCGGGGATTATAGACCTATTTCTTTATGCAACCTGTGTTACAAATTGATTTCCAAAGTTATCGCCAATATGATAAAACCTATTCTGTCATGCAATCTATCAGAGGAACAACTAGGGTTCCTAAAAGGTAGAAGGATCTAGGATGCGATTAGTACAACCAATGAATGTTTGCATAGTATTTCAAAAAAGAAAACAAAATCCATAGTTCTAAAATTGGATTTGCGTAAAGCTTATGAATACATAGATTGGGATCTTCTCCATATGATTCTAATTCAAGTAGGTTTTGGCTATCAAATGACTAAGTGGATTATGAGTTGTGTAACTTCTCCCACCTATGTTGTTTTAATCAATGGGGAGACTACAGACTTCTTCTGCAGTGGATGAGTTTTGTGACAAGGATGCCCATTGTCTCCTTTATTATTCATCATGGTCATGGAAGGTTTTAGCCTCTTATTAAAAAAGAGCAAAGCGGGGAAAAAACTATCTAGTATTAAAGTATCTAGGTTGATAAACATTCTACATTTATTCTCTATAGATGATGTTTTAATCCTGACAATGGCAGATCTTCAAGAGTGGCGAGAGATATACAATCTCATTGTTTTGTTTTGTAAAGCATTTGGGCTACAAGTAAACACTACAAAAACTACAATGCACTTCGAGGGCCTTTCTGACTCGGATCTCATTCCTTTCAGATCCTTTCTCCCATTCACCTTCACTGCATTGCACATAGGTTTCAAGTATTTGGGTTTTCATTTGAAGACGGGTCCTCAGAGGGTGGCAGAGTGGAGTTGGTTAATAAAAAATTTGGAGAAGAAGATAGGCAACTGGTGCTATAAGTGACTTTCCTTGGGTGGTCGGTATATTCTTCTTAAATCCATGCTGGAGAGTCAACCTATTTATTGGTTGTCCATGGAACTTATCCCTCAATCTATCATGAAGCAAATTTGTAAATTAATGTTCAATTTCTTATGGAAAGGCCATAGTGATTCCAATCATTACCATCTCTGTAGATGGGATATCTTATCTCATCCAAAATCTTGTGGAGGATGGGGATTTCGTAATTTGTCACATTTCAATTTGGCTCTGAATGCAAACACCCTCTGTCATATTCTATCCCAGGAAGGTATCGGGCATAAGATTATTATGGATAAATATTTAAAACACTCAACTGTTATAAATTGGTTCAGATCGACTACTTTAAAGCAGAAATCAACATCAAGAATTCAGAATAATTTGTTAAAATCTGTTCACCTCATAACACACTGGCTTAGTTGGCTTCTTGGTTTTGGGCATCTTATTTCTCTAGGCAAAGATCATATCCTAGGGTTGGGTGGAATATCTTTGCTATCTCAGAATCTTATAAATCATCTTCACAAGGAAAAGATTTATGTATTAGCTCAAGCACAGATTGCACAGGATACAAATAATCATTCTGGTAACTGGATTAGTAGCGAAGCTTTAGGTTTGAATTGTAATCTAGTAGCAGAATGAGATCATTTCCGTAAAGAACTTATAGGAGCCGGAGTATCAATCATAGATGTTCCAGATCAGTTAATGTGGACTGGAGGCAATTCATCAGGCATTTTATCTGTGAAAAATGCTTATATGGCTCTAATTTCTACTTTGAATTTTCAGTATTTGGCCGAGTGGAAGCATAAAATATGGAAATTGGATAGTCAATTAAAGATTAACTTTTTATTTGGTTGGCATTGGATCAAAAAATATTAACATGGGATAGCCTACAAAAGAGAGGATGGGAAGGCCCCAGACTATGTGTTTTATGCAAGAGAAATTCAGAGGATATTAATCATCTCTTTATAGACTGTGTGTTTACAAAAAAAATATGGGAAAGATTAAAATTCACTCTGAAATTTAAAAGAAAATGGGAAGGTAAGGATCTGTCTGACTGCTTCTCTCATTGGATAATAGACAAATCAGTTTCTCCTTCGCTTGCAGTTATTACTTGCTGGTTTATATGGCTCGAGAGGAACATAGCTACTTTTGACAATTTGTCTCCCTCAACGCATTCTGTGTTGTTCAAGGTATTGAGTCTTTATAAGCCATATTCATCGACTCAAGCTCATGTTCCCATTAAAGATTGTATGATTCCGTATTCATATGGCTCCTCCATTGCGTTTTTTAATGGGGCAACAATCAATGACAAACTTTCTTGCGGAGATGGGGGTGTGATAAAAACAATGGAGTCTATTGTTTATAGATGGCACCTTAATTGTGGCAAAGGTACTAACACGAAGTATGAGCTCATGGGTATTTGGGCAACACTTACCTTAGCTAGCCATCTTTCTCTTCCAAGATTACAAGCCTTTGGTGACTCCAAACTGATTATGGACTAACTCAATGACAGAGGAAAGCTAAATGTCTGTTCCATTGAAGGCTGGAAGATTTGTACAAAAGCTAAGAAGTTTCAGGTTATTAGCTTCCACCACCTTTATAGAGAATTCAATAAAGAGGCAGACATACTATTATTGATGGGAACCTGGTGGAGCAGGTCCATTGAATCATCTGACAATTTTCTGATTACTCTCCAGTATTGAGCATGTTAGCATTTTCAGTTTTATGTTATCTAGTTCAAAATTGTTTTAAACTTCCTGAAGGGAATGCATTTCCTTTTTGCTTTGTTTCCGCCTTCGATGTGTACTAAGTTATACACTATATGTAAGCTATCTAAGTATGTTGAAGCTTGTATCCAATCATGCTTTTTGGAATGGGCTTTGGCCTTGAATGTTATTATGTAAAAAAATTATATCTGAATATAATTTTGTGCTAATTTTCATTTGGAAAATAACACGATTCAATTAATGATAACACTAAAAAATGCGATAATATAACAACAAAAGAGATATAAAATTAGTTCAAATATAAAAAGTTTTTCATTGGTTTAAAAAATGTTGTAGTTATTTGATAGGTCTAGAAAAAGTGTTCAACAAAATAGGAGGCTAAAAAAAAAGTTTTTCATTGGTTTAAAAAATATAAAATTAGTTCAAATATAAAAAGTTTTTCATTGGTTTGTAGTTATTTGATAGGTCTTGAAAAAGTGTTCAATAAAATAGGAGGCTAAAACTTTAGGTTAAGTTTCTTGATATATATA
>ML793003.1:188752-220113 GCA_009831015.1 Picea engelmannii
TGGAATGGCGATTCCCTCATTTCATGTTTAGCTTCCTGGTTATCCTTTGCTGCGGCCCCCCATTCTCTGGTGGCTCATATCTGTTGGCAGATATGGAATGAACGTAATAAGGCGATCTTTGAGGGACGCTCCCCCTCCCCCATTGGAGTTCTTCACCGTATTCTTGCTTCCTTCCACTTCCTGAAGGTATCTCCTAAACCCATCCTTTACAAAGCTCTTGATTTCAGGCTGGACGATGGCTCCACGCTTGCTTGTTTTGATGGGGCGGCCCTCTCAAATGGCATCTGCTGCGGGGCAGGAGGCACCTTCAAAACACACGCTTCGAGAGTTACAAACTGGTTTCTAAACTGCGGAGCAGGCACAAACACCAAAGCCGAGCTTTTGGGTTTGTGGGCTACCCTCTATCTCGCCTCTTGCTGGTCTATAAACCACCTTCTGGTTTTAGGAGACTCGAGTGTAATTGTAAACTGGATAAATCTCCATTGCAATCTACGCTCCATTCACATTGAAGGTTGGAAACTGAAAACCAGGGAGCTCTACAACTCCTTCTCCGACATAAAGGTCCAACACATTTCCAGATCACATAACGCAGATGCTGATGCTCTTTCAAAGCGTGCCCTGGGCGAATCGACAGGAAAGCTCTCGGTTTTCCATTGCGATAATGGGAAGGAGAGTTTTATCACCTCTTTCAACATTTTTTGACTGTCATTGACCTCCATTCGCCAGATTATGGACTGATATTTAAAAGCTTTCTCTGCTGATCGGTAAATCTCTCAAAGAGTTCTCGCTCATGTATGTCTCAAGCTGTGTTTTTGCGTATAGTTTTATATGTACAAAACTGCACTCCTCAAAAGGATCAATGTATGAAACAGACCCTCTCTGATCATGGCTGTTTATGCCTCTTGACAAGCTGCTGTCGATGTAAAAAAATTTATACGTTTTATAAATTTGAGAAAAATTTATTCCTGGAAAAAAAAAGTGGACATTCACTTTTAATAGTCCCTAGCGCTGAATGAAGTGTCCACAAAACGTTGGACATTTCAAAAACTCCATTCACAATTTATTTCCAAATATATATATATATATATAGATATATATATAATTTAACACAATTCAGTTATTAATTGATAATGTAAATAATTATCATTAGCTAATATTTGCTAATATAAACTGATTCATTATAATTATTCAAGAAAAACCATACTTCAAATAAATTATTGATGATTTCTAAGGGATAAACTTTCACTCCTACCAAATATATATATTTTTTTGAAATGAAAAAATATTATATTAGATATTTTGAAAAAAAAATCAAAATACACATTTTCATTCTGATTCTTTTAAAATCAATAATCTTTATATTATTAAAAAAAAAAATACTCTAGTGATTAAACAATTATAAATATTCCATGCTTAGAATTACAAAAAGAAACCATTATTCCAGCATAATTGAAGCTGTTATATTGCACACCGAAAACATAATCTCAATATAATATAAGGAGAGAATAGATTTTGGATAAGAATATTTTTTTAAATTCCCAAGTGCCTTCCAAAAACATAATTTTATGTATTCCATAGTGAATGAAGGATGGCCTCAGAACTTTTGAACGGAATGGTCTATTAAACGAAATCCATGAATTATATCCTAACCAATCAAAAACTTACATGAAATGAATAAGATGGATTTAATACCAGTTTTAATGAAATTATCATTGAAATAGATCATGATAATTTCCATTTTAATACAAAGCTAGTGAAACTAATGAAACATGAAAAGTTTGAATTCAATTTTAAGTTAAAGAGATGCCTAAAGTGACATTTGTGTCGAGATTTCTCACGAGTAGATGTACAATGGGTCAGAAATAAAAAAAATTGAAGGAAGAAAGGCCAAATGCCATTTAGCAACCAATGGAATAAAAAAGCCATTGAAACATAGAAAAGTAAAAAATTGAATAGGAAAGTAATAGAAATACAAGCAAGGCATTCCAAGCTATATTGGATTGAAGGTTCTCTTAGATCTTTTGAAGCAATTAGGAGACATGTCAACAGAAACTGTATCAACGAAACCCATTGAATTTTTTAAGTTGTAGTGGAGATTGGAATATCTACATGAAAAACAACGTATGGGTAGCTTTTTTCCAGTAGAAAAAATTCCTCAATTAACAATCATGCCTTGCATTGTTTAACCCACTTGTATAATATAAAACTAGTACATAATTGCATTGTTTAACCCACTTGTATAATATAAAACTAGTACATAATAGACTTTCATATGTGGTAACATTTATTGGTTAGTTATTAATAAGGATTTTTTTATAGATTATTTTTAATAATGTTTTTGGGTCTGGTTTGTTTGATTTTTCACCATGGTTAAAGTCCATTTTAACTTTAATATCGATACCTAACTTTTTTTTTTGAAGAATTGTTTCAAACATATGACATTGGAAATAGTACAAGGTTGGGTCCAACCTAACTTCAAAATTATGGATTTTTTTTTTTTTTTTTTAAGATATTCTTATAATTGAATAGTGGAAGTAATATAAGACTAGGTTTTACAGAAAACAAACGATGTAGGATAATTGCTTAACATTGTGCAAAATTTAGTTTGTTCAATTAAATTGTATATTTAAATAATTAGCATTAGGGTTTTGGATGAATGTTAACATTGTCAAATTCAAGTAAAAGTATATGGAAAAAGAGATGACCAAACACACTTAAAAAACTACATAAATATTGCATAACCAAATTACAAATAAGAATAAAACATATAAAGATTGCATAACCAAATTCCAAGTAAGAATAAGGGTAAATACCCCGGATGGGGTGACACATGGGCCACATGGGCCACACGTGTCGTCGGATGGGGCGTTAACGAGGGTAGTTTTTGTCACAGGGGCAGACCTAGGGTTCAACGCTTACAACAACGCACCAACAAAACCCTAACTACCGCCCCTTTCAGCAACACCTGCGGAGCATATGAAGTCTCACTCGAGGTAGAGGTAGGGGTGGTTGCAGGACTCAGATATTTGCAACCTTAGCCGGGACACAGATCTGTGATTGTAACACCTTAACAGAGCACTTAGCAATTATAGTTCATTAATATTTAGTCTTAGCTTACAACGCAGCTAAACCCTAATAATAGATCAGTGCAGTATTCACACAAATCCAATAGATTCAAGCACTAAGCATACCAGCATAGATCAGATCTAGCATTCATTCACATTATTCATCACTAAGCTACCATATTAGATTCTTCTAAGCATACATCAATGCACTAAGCATTTAACCATATAAACAAGAGAACAACCATAAAGCACAACACAACCACAACACGGGATATACATGGTTCACTCCCACCCTGGGGCTACGTCCACCAACTCTTCTTTTTTATTTCTTTCTATCAATATTCTACATGCACAGAGCCATGATATCTTACTCTGCAAAGGACAAGAGATCTGTGCGCACTCCTCTAGATCCTCCTTCCTTAAGTTAGAGCACAAAGCCTCTTCATAGTCTCTTATAATCACTTGCACTTAGCTCTGCAAGTTCTCAACATAGCATGCACAAAGCACTTACAAGTTGCACTTAGCACAATGTTTAGCCTCTCTTCGATCACATAGATCGAACTAATTCCTACATCGCCTACATTTCTATTTATGCATTACAAAAAGGGCCTAAACATGGGAAAACCCATGTGCCAACATCCCCATACCCATTACATAAGCACAAAACCCAAAAAGCCCTAAAAAGGGGCCAAGATCCCGTGATCTCCGCTTCAACTTGTGCTCCACCTTCAACAGCCTATCAAAGTCCCAAAAGTAGGTCAAACATGACCAAGGATCCTCAAAACTTGGTCAAGGGCCAACATGCCCCCAACACTCACCTGTGACTCGTCTCGAGTCACTCTTGTTTGGGTAGCTCTTCTTCAAAATCCTCGAGCTTGGCTCGAGCTACTTCGACCTGTTGCTGCGCCACAACCTCTTGTTTGATGAGCTCTTGGATTACTACTTTGTTGATAGGTCCCTCTAGACGTTGCTCAGCTGCAGTGACGACTTTCTCCAATTTTGCTCCTCAGCCTTCAATCTCTGTGAATAGTTGGCAAGCCTCATCCTATGTTGGTTGGAGCCTCTGAGTCACTTCCATGACTTTTCTCTGAATGGTGTGGACCTGCTATTAAGCAATGCGTTGTTCTTGGGATCGCTTCATCCTCTCAACGATTGATCGGGGCTTTAACTGCGCTTGTACTGTTTCTTCGTGTTGCTTTGCCTCCAGGAGATATGACTCCAATGCCTTCAGTTCAGGATCCTTAGTGAGCCGCTCATAAGTCTGGGCAATGTGATCACTTAGTTGTTTACATTCCATGGAGAGGGCCTTGATTCTTTCAACTGTGCTTCGAGTAGTTGATTCTCTTTGATCTTGTACATCCGGTGGAGTGTTGGGCACTGTTTCCTAGCTCTAAGTCTGCTATTCTTTGTTGAAGCTGATGGATCGCTTCTGTGAGCTACGCTACTTGATGCTCCACTTGGTCTTCTACCTTTGGCTCTAAGCCCATCACAGAGCGAAGTGCTCTGTCGACTGCTTCTTTGACTCCAAGCTGCTCTGCGAGAAACTGCTCTTTTTCTTTCTTGACCTGCGACCTCTCTTCTTCAAACTTGGCTTGAAGGTCATCCTTCTTATTTTGTGCGACCCGATGTTTCTCTACCATTTGTTCTTGGGCTTGTTTCAGGGCCGTTGTGGCCTGGTCTTTCTCAGCTTGTGCTAGACGAAAGTGAGCTTCAGTCACATCAACTAGTCTGCAGAGTTGGGTAGGCTCATCTCCTAACTTTGGTTCTTCTGATGGCGGGGGTGCAGTGGATACTGTGCGGCTGGATTGAAGGGCCTGGTGTAACCCTCTGAGTTCAACCTCAATCTTGTCGTACATATCCTGCTTCTTGGCTTCATGTTTCTACAAGATGTCCTGTGAGGCATATTCTACAACTGCGATGATGAAGTCCAAGTCATCTACAATGAGCACAATCTACATCTTAGTCAAGGTGGCTCTGAATTTCTTTTGGGAAGTGGGTTTCCTGGGGGAAACCTTCCTTTTCTTCAAGGGATCAACCTCATCAACAAGATCCCTAGGCGGTGCTACTTCGCCTTGCTTCTGTTGATCTTCTTTTCTATGGGTCTGTTTTTGATCTACTTCGTCATCACCCCCTTGGCTAGGTGATACTGAAGTAGTTTCTTTCGATGCGCTGCTCAAGTTTTGGAACTCTTCAGTCTTATTCCCTCTGCTGGGTCTAGGAGTATCCTTTGCTTCATGAGTGGTCTCAGGGCTGCCGATTAGTTCAGGGTCTGACATTTCTGTGGGGTCAATGGGGATGAGGAGTTCTACAGACCAGTCATTGGTTATCTCTTCGAGGTCCTCCTCTCTGAGCTTGTAGTATGACTGAAGTTCTTCTTTATGCTCATCTGTGCACGTGGTGATATAAATGAAGTGCCAATCTGCGTGGAACTTCATGAGGGCTCAGAACCGATACAGGGTGTTTGGCGTCATGCGAGGGACAACTTTGATAGCCCTCTTCAGTTGGAGATAAAATGTATGAAAGATCGCATTCGACTACCATTGTTTTCCCATATTGCTTGAGTACCAGAGCATGGTGAACTTCGCAGCGAGCAACGCAAACGGCTCAGTGTCTGGAAAGGTTGCACCTTCCGTCATTTCCCAAGTGGTAAATGCAATGAGGATTAGGAGCCAGCTAAAGTGGAACTCATAGCCCCGATCCTGAGCTTTGCGACAGTCTAATTCCAGCTGGCTGACCAAGTACTTTATCTAGTTCATTTGGAGTCCTTCTACACATTTCTCGACGAGGTCAACAACGAATCCTGTGACCTATGTAGGTATGTTCTTTCTTACGAGATTTCCTGCGATCAGTTGGTAGGCCAGGTGAACTGCGCCATTCTGGATGGAAGCTACCTTGTAGCTTCATGTTCCCTTTTCTACATCACCATATGTGTCTTTGATCTTCTGTGCTAATGCACGATTTGTAGCCTTCCCTGGGTAGAAGTCCTGCGCGTCGGGTCCCTGCATGCTCAATATGATGATCCTATGAATCATCGTCGGATCGACTGTGATTCGTCGATCTAGCCATAAGTAGCCACCATGGTAGCACAAGAGTAGGAGTTTAACATAAGCATTAACCTCCTGGTGCCTTCCAAAGTGTGGAATCTTCATTACATTCAAGAGGGTGGACTGCGCGAGGTTCATAGTCCATGGCTGGGGGATTATTTTCGAGTTCTTCCCCTTCATCCTGGTCAAGTATTTGTAAGGAGCAAGCATACTATGGTTCTTGTGGTCTCCTAGGTTGAAGCCACTGAACTTCAACATCATGATATTATCCTGCTGTGTTCTAACTGCACGTATCCCCTTCGGGAGGTACGCAGTAACCAAGGTATAATCAAAGTCTCTCGGGACATTGTCATGACTCACCGTGCTAGCTAGAGGTGGTATGTAGTCAGGTAGGATGGTCAGGATTAGCTTCACGTTTTCCAAGTTATCTCAGTTCTTGGTTCTCTTCTTTGTTTCTGGTCTGGATGGTCCGGATCCACGAGTAGTCGACGAAGAGGATTTCACTCCTCTCGTTGATGACACTTGAATACCTGCGGACATTAATTTTTCGGCCATGAGATTGATGAGAACTTCTTCGACGGATTTCTTTGCGGCGCTGAGCTTGTTCGACATACACGCTTAGATCGGATAACTTGGGTGGATGAATGAGTGAGCAAGGCAATGTAACAGGTGTCGATCTCAATAAACACAATGCGGTAGCAATGAGTTGGCTTGGATACAATTCCCAAAAGTGTTCTCGGTGCAACAGTCGATGGAATAAGTAGGCACGGTGTAACAGATCTCTCCAACGAATGAGAGGCCTTCATCAATGT
Organism: Picea engelmannii; assembly: GCA_009831015.1. Lineage (NCBI taxonomy): Eukaryota > Viridiplantae > Streptophyta > Pinopsida > Pinales > Pinaceae > Picea > Picea engelmannii. The sequence continues at coordinate 195,674 of ML793003.1, forward strand.
GGTTCTGTCCATTGCGGTGCGGTCCCAACGGTCTAATGGAGAGTCTTTGGGCCATCACCATTGTTCTAACCATTTGGGTCGTCAGGCTAATGGTTATAATTCTTTCAATGACTATATCGCTTTGCCATGGCGAAGTGCCGTGTTGCATTGTTTTGATATCCCGACGAAGTTCCAGTCTGGAAAACCTTCCTTCTGCGAAGTCCTCTATGGAACCTTCTATAACCTTTCTATCTTTGCTTTCTTCTTACTGAGCTTTCTAGCCTTCTTCCCGGTGATCTTCGTCTCAGTATTCCTCTTTCCATTATGATTCTTATCTCATTTTGGCATAGTAACTTTGCACTGTTGAGATCCTTCATGGGGTCAGAGAGTAATATGTCTTCTCTATCCGGGGTAGGTGTTCTACTCGTCTGCTTGTGTTATTTCAACTTCGACATCCAAGTTTCTGGTTCTAAGTAGCTTCAATCTGTTCTCCTTTTCTTCAATCAAGTGTGTTATCCTCCTAGTCATGGAATCTTTTAATTCTTTCTTCTTCTGCTCTAAGACTTCCTCTTCTTTTCTTCTGGCCCGATTCTTTTCAATCCAAGGTTTTCCTAGTAATATAACAAATGGGGCGTTGTTCTAAACAAATTTAACAACCTCAAAATCTTCATTTGTCGAAGTTCCATGAGCAGTCATAGATATCTGGGTGAGTCTTCCACATAGGGTTATCGAATTTCCTCTAAGTAATCTTATTCCTCCCAATGAAGGAATCATAGTAGGCTTTCCTAAAGTTTCCCAAGTTCTTTCTGTCATGATATTTACCCGTGTTTCTTCATCCATAACACAGTCAATGTCGAAGTCTCCTATTCTTTCCTCTATGCATTCTTTTTCTTGGAAGATCTCTGATAAGTTGATATTTCTGTGATCATTTAAGGTTTCTTTCATTTGTAGCAATACATTCTCTGATTCTTTTTGGGGTTCTGCCATGGTCTTAGTTTCTTGACCTCCATTAGGGTTTTCTTGTCTCATAATCATTCTTTCGAGCTTAGCAATCATTCTAGGGAAATCTAAAACTTCATGATCCATAGCTTTATAACAAAGAAAACTAGGTCTTCTACCGGGGCATTCCTTAGCAAAATGTTTCGATCTTCTGCAATTGTAACAAAGGGTTAGTCTTCTTTTTCTTTGAAATGATCCCCAACCTTTCCTGTACTATGCACTAGGATCATAGTAGCTAACTTGCAAAAAATTCTTTCTAGGGTCTTGCATCCATTTGTTAGTCCACACATTCTTTCTATGCATAGGAATAACATATCTTTCACTATTTTTGTTAGATCTACCCATATCAAACCTTGTTTCATCTAGTTGTGCCATACTTTTCAAGCCAGGACAAAATTTATCTAAAATACATAGATCCATACTTTTGAAACAAAAATTTCCACTTATCTTACCTTTTCAATCAAAACCTTTCACTGTTCTTACTTTTATCAAAGCAAAAAGATTTAAGATCTTACCTCTTTAACCAAAACTTCTTACTTTAATTTTATCAGAGCACAAAGCTTTTAGGTCTTACCTCTTTTCTTCAGATCTGACTTTTCTTCTTGGGACAGAGATTCACAGGTCAAGTAGAATGCTGAGCACTAGGGCAATAGATCTACGCACAGATATTTCTCTCCTTCAGTTCCCAGCAATCACAGTTTCAGTCCTGGCAACAGATCCATTTGTTGTCACAGGGTCAGACCCGAGGTTCAACGCTTACAACATCGCACCAAAAAAACCCTAACTACCAGCCCTTTCGGCAACACCTGCGAAGCAGATGAAGTCTCACCCGAGGTAGAGTTAGGGGTGGTTGCAGGACTCAGATGTCTACAACCTTAGTTGGGACACATATATGTGATTGTAAGACCTTAACAAAGAACTTAGCAGTTATAGTTCATTAATATTCAGTCTTAGCTTACAACACAACTAAACCCTAATAATAGATCAACACAGTATTCACACAGATCCAATACATTCAAGCACTAAGCATACCAACATAGATCAAATATAACATTCATTCACATTATTCAACACTAAGCTACCATATTAGATTCTTCTAAGCATACATCAATGCATTAAGCATTTAACCATATAAAGAAGAGAACAACCATAAATCACAACACAACCACAACACGGGATATACGTGGTTCACCCCCACCTTGGGGATACTTCCACCAACTCTTCTTCTTTATTTCTTTCTGTCAATCTTCTACATGCACAGAGCCATGATATCTTACTCTGCAGAGGACAGGAGATCTGCGTGCACTCCGCTAGATCCTCCTTCCCTGAGTTACAACACAAAGCCTCTTCATAGTATCTTACAATCACTTGCACTTAGCTCTGCAAGTTCTCAACATAGCATGTAGAAAGAACTTACAAGTTGCACTTAGCACAATGTCTAGCCTCTCTTCGATCACATAGATCTAACTACTTCCTACATCGCTGAGATTTCTATTTATGCATTACAAAAAGGTCCTAAACATGGGTAAACCCATGGGCTGACATCCCCATACACGTTACATAAGCCCAAAATCCAAAAATCCCTAAAAAGGGGCTGAGATCCCGTGATCTTCCCTTCAACTTGCGCTTCGCCTTCGACAGCTTGTTGAAGTCCCAAAAGTAGGTCAAACATGACCAAGGATCCTCAAAACTTGGTTAAGGGCTAGCATGCCCCCAACACTCACCTGTGACTCATCCTAAGTCACTCTGGTCTAGGTAGCTCTGCTTCAAAAGCCTCGAGCTTGGCTCGAGCTGCTTTGACCCATTGCTGCGCCATGACCTCCTGTTCGACGAGTGTTGTGAGGGAAATATCCCTATGGACTAGGAAATAGAGTTCAAACTTTGCATGCAGATATGACCGAAGAAAAACTACTTTCTACCTTCATCCCTAGATTTAAATCCCCTTTTCTTAGTAAATGCATGGAAAGATCAACCTACCTCGTTTCCGACGTTTGATGTCGATCCTCCGTTGTACTTGATTACTTGTTTGCAATACTCCTTCCAAAGCTGACCTACACACAAGACAAGCAACAACTATGCATGCATTCTACTTATATACTAATATGTTAGAAATCAAAACATATACTAATCAAACTATAAAAAGTTCATGAATTGGGACGGGAAAAGCATTTTCTTTATTTCTTTGAATGAGCCAACTTACAAAAGCTAAGACCGGACACCGCTCCGTGAACCTGATCCTGGGCTCCTCTTCTACTATCCTCCAACTACTTTGCTTTGTATCTCCTTTGGCATCAGGAAAGGCTAAAGGGTTGGGACAATGGGAATACGCAAATGGGCAGAGTTTCTTTGCTATATTTTTCCTCCTTCCAAATGGGACCCTTACCCCTTGTTTTATAGACTAGAAGGAGCTAGGTATTTGGACGAACCCTCGGCCATGCATGGCCAGGAGTTTCAGTTAACTCACCCATAGCTTTTGTGTTCCATCGACAACTTTCCTTTTTTCATGCTTTTGTCGGTCCACGCGGGCTGTTTTGGGTTAGCCAGCGTGTACACACGTGCAGTAATGGAGTAGGGTGCGTGGGCCTTTATAAAAGAGGATTTTCAAAGAGTTGTTCAACAGTGCTTTGACAAAGAAGGGATATGAGATGGCCTGATGCCAAGTAAGCATGTGTGGTGCAATTTAGGGTTATAACAGATGCCCCCTAATGTGTGAGGTCAGAAGAGCATCTGATGGCCGAAATACATTACCAATATTTACTGATGTGCCGAACGATTGAGCCCAAGGATCAGGAATTGGGAGGTGCCATCTGCAAAATAACAAATGTCTCATCGAGGTGGGCATACCCATGCTCGGGATAAAATAGAATCATGGTTACCAATCAAATACACTGTATATCTATGTCATATAATTATATAAAGAGTAGCCGTGGATAATACACAGTGGAGCTACATCTCGAAATTGAAAAGATATACATATAGAGTATCCATCTTCTAGAAGATGATACGGCCTGATGGTTGGAGATGAGATCTCCGGAGCTCGAGCAACAACTTCAAAATATTCAAAACTTGGGTAGGAGTGTAATATGAGTGTGCGAATGAACTACCTGAGGTCTTCGACGGCTCGTCGGTCATGGACTTGATAATCTTGAGGATCAGACTGAAGGCTTCAGTGATTTCGAACAAGGACTTGATTGGATGTTCAAGATGGCCGGGTATGAGGACAAGAGACATATTGCAGAGGGGCTGACTCAGGCTTGGTGAAAAACTTCCCTTGGATAATAGCACGAAAAATGATGAGACTTAGGCAGCATGGCATTGATCATAAGTCTACGAAGCAGGAGGCAATGTAAACTCTCCATAGGTTTGGAAGGATAACCAAACGGTGGAGGACACAAATCTATATAGCGAGAAAAATCTTCCTAAGGTCGTACTACATCCCATGGTCTGATGAACAAACGGATAGATATGCTTTATCCAAGGGTGACTTATTATGCTGCCATTAAAGAAAATCCTTTTCCCTTCCTCTTTTTGGGGTATATTTGATTTTTTTTTTTCTTTTCAATAATTATGGAAAAGAATAAAGGAATATTACGTTACAAAGGAGGAACGAGTGTTGCAAACATACAAGCTCAAGGCACAAGGACAAGACTGATGTTCTAGTAGAATGATACTAGGGAAAAATCCTTCGAGGGCCAAAGGTGTTAAGACACATAAGCAAACTGTTACAAGGCTGGCGTATAAGGTATGCAAATGTGGTTAATAAAACACACAATGGTAAAGTCCTTCGATGTAAGTTTAATGTGTCTAGAGAAGGTAAGATTGGTGGTTTTTCATATTTAGAGAGTCTGAAAAAACATAAAAGGAGACTCCATTGGGGTACCTTTTTTGAATATAGTCTAGTCGGTTCAAAAAAGGGGTAAACTAGCACCGATAAGACGTCGATTCAAAACCATTTTAACGAGTGTGACAAGGACAAGATCGATCGACTATTTTTTCATTTTTAAGGAGTCTGAAAAAAGCTTAACTATGGACTCCGTCAGGAATGTTCTTCTGGACCAATTTAGTGAGTGTGAAAGAATAAGGTCACTCGACAATCTTTTCAATTTTAGGGAGTCTGAAAAGAGCTTAACTATGGACTCCGTGGGGGTTCCTTCTTCGTAAGTTTAGTCCCTCAGGCCTGAAAAAGAGATAAAATTATACCTGTGAGTACTCTTCTATAGAGCCGAAGTTCCATAGAGTATTCCTCTGTTCGTACAGTTGACCGTCCGGACCAAAAAATGGGTAAACTACCGCCGGACAGACGTGACTTCAAATTTCAGTTTAACGAGCGTGAAAGGCCACAAGATCGCTCGACAATCTTTTTATATTTATAGGGTCTGAAAAGGGCTTAAAAGAAGACCCGTTATCTTTTGGGAGTCCTGAGGGTGAGGTCAAGAGCGAAGAAGAATCATGCAAATGAGGCTCAAACTCATATTCAGGAAATACTATAAGGACTTCCGAGCCTACAATGTTTTTAGAGATAGCATGAATGCCATAATGCAACCAGGATCTACCTAGGGCATCCATGTTTTGGTAATCTTTATCGCTAAATTGCGACACTTCTAAAGAAGAGAAGATGGTTCAGTGTCACAATCTTATGAGATCGATCCTATGGCGAATGAAAAAGACAACGAGATACAAAAATCAGGGTAGAAACCTAACCTATATGCTCAAGTTGATCGTCGAAAAAATTTTCATGGACCGTCAAAATTTACTCAAAACTAAAAAAAAAATGTCCCAATACCCGATCAAATCCCTCCCCTATAACTCCTGAATCACTCTAAATGGTTTTTGGTATAAAGAAAATGATAAGGGAGGCCAAAAAGAGTGACAAAAAGAGGTCAAAAAGTCTATAAATAGAAGCTGGCAGCTCATTATCACCATTGCTGATTTGGAAATTGACTCTGGAGCCAAAAGACCCCCTTTGATAAAAACGGTGATTCCGGGAGCTACAGTGGACGAAACGAACTTCCGTATGGACCAAGTAAGTACAAACTCCCCTATCTAGCTATTCAATTCTTTATTTTTTCTTTTCATTTCATTTTTTGGGTGGGCGTCGACCTTTAAAAGGTCGGCCCTAGGTCCACACAGGCTGTCTCTGGACAGGCCACGTGTACACTCGGGCAAAGTAAAAACTGCCCGAATGTACACGCGACTGTCACCTAGACAACACGCGTGGACATCCCTTTATAAACCAAAAGAACTAAAGAGCACTCACTCACCCTCTTGAACTTGGTTGTTTTGGTAGGATGTATGTCCACTGGAGGGAAAAGGAGCATGAAGAAGTTGGTGAGTTGGTTGTGGGAGATCCGAATGCCGTGGTCATGTTGATGCAATGTGGTTTGCTAAAGTTCTTCCTGTGTCCATTTATGCGGGTGAAACCGAGGCTACTGAATGCCTTGGTTGACTATTGGCACCCTGATGCAGAGGCTTTCATGCTAGAGGGGCAATCATTGGTGCCTACCACTGAGGATATCTAGTTTTTGACTGGCCTCTCAAGGAGAGGGGAACCAGTCAATTTTAGGACGTTCCCATTGGGGCCGCATAACATAGCGGAACTGATAGCCCTACACTGTGAGGTTGGGACAAACTGTTTGAGCTCCCAGGTGCCCATAAGTAAGATTACTAACCTATCGTTGCAAGCAATATTATTGCTCATTGGGCGGATTACTGGTTCAACGGCCTTGCATCAGGCGTCCCGCGCACAGATGAACTGTGCTATCCAGTGCTTGAATGAACAATTTTTTGACTAGAGTACTACAATACTGGAGTGTATGAAGAGGTGATTGATAGATTACTGTCAGCGGACATAGAGGAACTTCGGGTTCGGGACTATTTTGTGTTGCTTCTTTTTCGAGAGAGTTCCAAGCTTTAGTCCTCGGGTAGTGGTACGAGGAAATCATGCCTCTTTTCCTGCTGTATGTAGATGGGTAGTATTACAACTGCGACAGGGTGGTGGAAGGACCAATGAGTCCTTCGATGATGACTTTTTTGCATGGCTGTCATGGTAGATCCCTGTGATCGAGGATTACCCATATGCAGGGATAGACTTTTCTAGAGATCCTGAGATACCTGTGCCTCCTAGTGAGGAGTGGGGGGAGATGGGTAAGTCTCAAACTTTGTAGTTTTTTTGTTGTATATGTGATTTTTATGTCATTTTTGTTATATATATCATTTTTTTTTATATGCCAGAGTATTTGATGGATATACGTTTGTTGCATGCAGATGTGGGACTTGTGCGACCTGCCGATTATGCAAGGAACAGACGTCGTCCTCAGCTAGGGACCGCAGCTGCCGCTGCCAGGGGACTAGCAGTAGCAGGAGACCTCCCAACTGGGGAGGCTGAGAGAGTACTCAGACGAGTTGAGCGGAACTTTACTGCACTCGCTCGCACAGTCCCAATGCGGAGATTGAGGACCTGCCGCCATCCATGTAGCCTTATGTAGTGGGGGCACCTCGAACGTGGGTCCGATTGTTTAGGCGTTTATCCCATGCCGTGGACCAGTATAACAGGGCCCATAGGCCCTGAACCTATTTAGACATTTTGCATGCCACGAGCACTACTTGTATATATTTTTTGAGGGCATAAGCCCTGTGACTCGTTATTGGTCCTATTTTTGAGGCGTTTGCGTCCATCTATGTACTCTGGTTACTTTTATGATATTATATATGTTTTTTTGGTCTTTTGTGTCTTATGGATCACATGTGAAAAAATGTGTTTACATGCTTATGTCAATGTTCTTTCATATGTGTGCAGGATACCAATCTAAAATTTGATTAGCTAGAGTATCTGTAATTTGGTTTAATCTCCTAGGAACATGAAAATATGTAATATAATCAAAGTTTCGTTCTAAGAGACATACCCTAAGGAATCGTTGGTGTAAAGTTGGATCATGAACTCGGTATACTCTATTTAACTGAGACACAACCAATTGAGCATCGAGATAGACCTGGAAATGAGAGATACCCAACGACAAAGCGTCACGAAACAACTCAATAACTTCACTGTACTCGACGACATTATTTGTGGTGTCACCTAAGCATATACCTCCGGAGGATAAAAATTGGCCCTGAGGTGTAAGGATTACCCAAGCTGTGGAGGAAAGCCTCCGAGTGTGCCGACTAGCACCGTCTGCATACCCAACGAATACCTCGGAATCACTTGACATCTGCCATATTGACGAAAGATAACATCAATGACACATCCATAACATTTTAAAAGAAACAAAAAGTAATAGTACAAAGACTCTACATATGTTACAAAAAGTTACCCACAGTGACCTGCCTATGAGTAATACTTCTTGAGGTAGAGCCCATTTCTAGGCTCCGCCAAAGCATTCCCTTCGAAATCAACCAGACGATAGGCACCATTTTTTAATACCTCTTTTATGATGAAAGGATCGGACCACATGGGTTTGAATTTTCCTGCCCCCATGGGGTCCTTATCTTGGTCATAGACCAGGACAAGGTCACCTTCAGAGAAAATCCGAGGATGAACATACCTATCATATTGACACTTGACCTTATGTTTGTGAGCCTCGTTGGCTAGGGCTGCATCATGACACTATTCATTGAGCTGCTCAAGGTATACTAACCATTCTTCGAGTGGAGAAGTGTCAGGCAATAATTGAACCGCCAATTTTAGAGACAGGATCTTACATTCGGTGGGAAAGACTGCCTCTAGCACGTAAACGAGTTCAAAAGGTGAGAAACCAGTTGCAGTCTTAACAGATTTTCGGTAAGCCCATAATGCCGAGTATAACATCAAATGCCAATTTGACTTGGCTGAGTTTATAGTTCGTTGTAGAATAGTCTTAAGAGTTTTGTTTATAGCTTCCACCTGCCCATTAGCTTGGGGGTAGTAGGGTGATGAATGTTCTTGCCATACCCCAAGCTTTGATGTTAATTCAGTCATCATCTGATTCTGAAAGTGATTGCCATGGTTAGTGACAATCTCCCTCGGGATGCCGAACCTTGCTATGATCTGGTTGAATAAAAAGAGAGTTGCAGTCTCTCCATCATATTTAAACGTTGGCATAGCTTCCATCCACTTTTTGAAGTAGTCGACAGCTACAATGATATAGCGATGCCCCCTTGCTGAAGGGGGGTTGCAAGTAGTGTAATCAATCCCCCACTTGGTGAAGGGACCAACTGTGATGACATGAAACATGGGAGTGGGATGTGCCCTCATCTTCTGAGAGAAGATTTGGCACGGATGACACTTCTTGACTGATTCGATACAATCTTTGATAAGTGTCGGCCAGAAGTAACCTGCTCATAAAATCTTTTGGGCTGTTGCCAACCCAGACAAATGATTGCCACAAGCTCCGGTATGGTAATCGTTGAGCACAATAACTGCCTCCTCATTTGTGAGACATCGACGTAAGATGAAGTCTACACCTCTCCGATACAATGTATCATCGAGTATGAGATAATTCTTAGCCTGATGGCGTATACGCCGATGCTTATCACGAGAAGCATAAGTGGGGCACTTCAAAGTCTGGAGATAGATAAGTATATCTCTGTACCAGGGATATGAAGATGTGATAGAAAACATATCTCCCCGGATAGGCGATTCTTTAGGCACAACTTCACCTGACTCAACCGGAAGTTCCGAAATAAGCTTTGCGAAGACCAATGACTTTTTGGACTTTGCTGAAATGAAGTCTAAGTCAAAATCCTGGAGGATGACTATCCATCTACTGATTTTTCCGCCTATTACCCGTCATGTCAACATGTACTGGAATGGATTCATGACAGCAATGACGGTGGTCTTGCGAAATAGAACATAATGATGGAATCATTGAATAGCATGAACTGCTGCCAACGCAAGTTTTTCAATATGAGAATAATTGAGTTCCGGTCCTATGAGGCCTCGGCTCAGGTAATAGATCACGTATTCTGAGAAAAAATCATCTTCCTGAACTAAAAACATGCCAATGGTTGACTCTGTTGCAACCAGATATAATAAGAAATCTTTGTTATAGTTAGGTGGTCGGAGCAGAGGGCAGTTGTGAGGGCATGTTTTAATGCATCTAAAGGAACGTCTTTCGTCAGTAAGCAAATAAAGCCCTTGGTGATTTCGGCATAGTTGGCGATGAAGCGTCGTAAAAAGTTCACCTTGCCTTGTAGACTTTGAAGTTGAAGGATTGGGCATTGGGGGGGAAACTGGATTATTGCCTCCACCTTGAGCAGATCGAACATGATCCCTGTTGTTGATACGATGAAACCTAACAAACGTCCTGACGTTACGCAGAAGTTGCACTTGTTTGGATTCGAGCGAATCCGAAAGTAGCGACAATGTTCGAAGATCAGTCTAAGGTGTGTGGGATGATCCGTTCTCTTGCGAGATCGCGATGCTAAATCATCTAGATAGGCCTCGAATATATGCTTGAGATCATGAAAAGCAAAAGACATGGCCCGCTGGAAGGTGGCTCCAACATTTTTAAGACCAAAAGGCATTTTACTATACGCGAATGTACCCCAAGGACAAATGAATGTCGTTTTGTGTTGGTCTTCGGGTTTGATTTGGATTTGATTATATCCCGAAAAACCATCCATGAAAGAAAAGGCCTCGCAACCAACACATTCATCAATGATCTGGTCGATGAATGGTGTTGGAAAATTATCTTTGGGACATGCCTTGTTCAAATCACGAAAATCGGTACATACACAAATTGTACCTTGTTTTTTATTGATCGACACAGGATTGGACACCCATTGGGTCAAATGGATAGGATAGATAAAACCTACTTTTATCAATTTCTCAACCTCAATCTTGATGGCTGTTGCTTTCTTAGGATTAACCGGACGAAGCTTCTGTCGAACAGGCTTGGCATCAAGATATGTTGTTATCTCATGTTCAACTATTTTTGGATTGATACCTGGCATTTCCTCATAGGACCAGGAAAACACGTCGCAAAATTATTTGAAAAGATCTGTGTAGATTTGAATCTCTTCGGGGGAGAAATCCACTCCGACGAAGACATTCTCCATGACGCCAGGGTTTCTGGAGATATTGATCGGTACGGTTTCAATGATAGTTTCGATATTGCCCTCAACATAAATTTCGTGTGTAGCTAAGAGATTAATAGGGCACAACTGATCTCCCGTCATGGTCACGGTGAATTCTCCTGCTTCGATTCGGCTTAACTCTGGGAGAAAATATGATCTGTGATGAGGATCTTCCTAAGGTTTGTCTGGACTAGTCATTGCTTCGATTACTGCTTCGTCAGAAGGCAAGACTAAGTCTAACGAATCGGTGTTAGCGAGAGAACCCTGAGCCCAAATAGGCTCTAGAAGTGGATCTAACACTTGTGCAGGAGTCAGATCAGTGTTAGATGAAGCTTGCTGAACTAAAGAGTATGCTACTTCAGCTGTAGACAAGGGCATGGACATGCCCGGGTGCCCTGTCTCATCCATCGTGGCCGATGGGGAAGGAAGTATCCAGGGATCCTCGATGTAAGTCGTGTGGAATGACGAAACTTGAAAAATCTCAACCTTATGGTGATTGGATATAAATTTGATATCACCTTGAGGGGGTGGGTAATCGAAGGTACCCATCAAGGATGGGAACAAACCAACTCCTACGTTGATGGCACCTGGTTGAGGATTATCAATCATCGGGACCGTGGATGCCCTCAAAGCTGGGTCAGGTCTGGAGAAAGACAATTGATCGATGGTCACTATCCAGCCCTCGTGTGGAAACAACAAGACCCGGAAAATTGTAGCAACCACAGCTTGCATAGAATAAGTCCAACTCCGTCCTAACAAGAGGTTATAGTCAAGGGGAGAATTGGCTACCTCTACTTCGACACACACAGTCTTCCCTCCTAGCTGCATGCGGAAAGAAGGAACGATGCCATGTGGTTGGAACGAACGATCGTCAAAAATAGTGAGGAGAGTAGGTGATGGAGACAAAAAAAGCTGGCCAATGGCCTTCCAACATGCCAACGACATAACGCATGTCGAGGTGCCCTCATCAACCACCGTGCGGAAGAAATTTCGAGTAAAATTTTTCGTGGGATAAGCCACTACTATCTGAAACGCTACGTGGTAAGGCGGACAAGGTTTTAAGTCAGTTGTATCCAACATGATGGTACCTAGATTACAAGTCTCAGTAGAGCCTAAAGCAGTTAACAAGGCTTTCCTCTGAGAAGGGAAGCTTTGGAGGACCTCCAAAGCAGACATCACACAAGGGGTTTGTGACAAATCCTCCACCACAGAGTAGTTCTGGGCGGCCCTTGCATTTGGGTTATGAGAATATTTTTTAAATGCACCTTTTGGAATGTGTGTCATTGTTTCTCCCAATGTCTTCTCCATCTGTAGAGGAAGAGATGGGAGGTCAGCTTCTTTACCCTTTTCAGAAGCACTCGGTTTACTATAGTCCTGCGCTCTAGTCGATATAAAAGCATCACCCCTAACCATATATACGTTCGCGGATGCGGGGTTGTTCGAAGGTGGGAAGGTTTCTTGGCTGCCCCCTTTCGTGCTTGCAGATGCTTGAGTTAGATTTTGCTCATGTTGAAATGGATTAGTCAAAATTTCCTGCTATTGCTGCGTGACAAATTTTTGGGCCTCTGTAAGTCGAGGACATAGATGGGTCAGGTGGTCTTCCACGCACAAGTTGCATGTATATATCACCTTCTGTTTTTCAGTGTTGTCCCCGCCAGCATTATCGTTGGGTTTTTTATCCCCCTTACCCTTCTCTCGTTGTTTTTTCTTCCCTTCAGGCTGCTGGGTGGCCTTTGGGTTAGTTGACTGCACTGTGTGTACTTTCGACGTTTTGGTAGAGGGAGCAGCCAAAGTAGTAGTTTGGATGGCCACTGTGTGTTGTATAGATAACTGCTGCAACTACTTCGTCAATTGATCAGTGGGCTTTGTTTGTGCTGAACCAACAATACCATCGGCATGTGGTTCGGCTCTCTGTCTAGTTTTATCCAGTATTGAACGTGGCGCATCTTGTAAGATGTTGTATAGTAAACCAGACTGAGAATAGATGAGCTCAAACTATTGAGCCCTCATGATGGCGTCTTCTTCGGAGAAAAATCCTGACATCACAACGTCTTTGGATAACTGCGGGACCAAAGACTTAAGGAACCACTCAAGCAGGAATGCTGGTGGGACTGGTACCTTGATTAAACTCTTCCGGCGTCTCCATTCTCGGATGTGATCAGAGATATGGTCTGTTGTTGTTTGTTCGAAATTGGCGAGCAGCTCGGTGCCAATGTCGTATCTCACAGGTAACTGGAAATCGTTTAGGAAAGCCATCGCCAGTTCGCCAAAAGAAGAGTATCTTGAGTGATCGAGCTCAATGTACCATTTCGCGGCACTCCCAATGAGAGTACGTTGAAACAATCACAACTGTATGGAGTCATATTTCAATGAGTTAGATGAGCACCAAAGATGGAAGGTAGTCACATGATCTCCTGGATCTTCGTTAGGCTTGGATTCGAATTTTGGAATGTCCGAAGGCAACTTCGTCGGCATAGGAGGCCAATGCGGATCGTGACAAATAGGGTCATTCAACAACCTTGTCAAATATGGCAGGTGTAAAGTCGCCAGGAAAGGTAGTTTGGGTTGTTGGTGATAACCTGGGAAAAAGAGGTCTGGAGTTTGACTGGCACCAGGTTGCCAGGAAAAGTTTGGTTGCTGGCCTGGATTTTGGTAGAAACCATGGCCCTGGCCAGTGTATGGATTTTTCATATGTGGAGACATCATCGACTGATTTCCCAAATAGGACATAGATTGTCGGGCATGCATTATATTAGAAGGACTTTGGGAAGGGTTACCCCATGCCGGTCCCGTGGGGATAGGCATAGTAGTTTGTCCGAGGTTTCATTGATTGTGGAAAGAATTACCCCAGATCAACATTCCGGACGAGGGGATGGATCCCTGCCCTGAATTCCAAGGTCCTGCTGGGTTTTCCCCCTGTGCAGGAATAGTATCCTGCATAGGAGTAGATTTTCTAAAAATGGGGTTGCCCCCAGTCGGGAAAGCGGCTGCGAGAAGTTGTTACCAAATGTTCTGTTCAAAGAAAATGGTGTCGAACCTACCAACATACTATGTGAAGGTGGTCCTTGAATCCCCGCACCAAATAAACTATTGTGTGTAGGTTGCCTGGTGGATGGCTGATGCGAGCCGCTGAGTGAAGGGGATGAAGGAGGGATATGACCTCCTCCATAAGGGAAAGAATTAAAAGGAGCATGAGTGCCCCCCATGTGACCTTGCAGAGGAGCGCTAGAGCTCCCTGGCCCCAGACCTAAAGTCTATAAAGTGGAGTAAGAAAGTATAAGACTTGTACCCGAACTAGGCATCCCATATGAGAACGGAGGGCCTCTCGCACTTGGTGTGAAAGGGGTTGTGTCCGCCGTCAAAGATGAGATCGGACCACTATGCAAAGTAGTTGCGATCGAGACCATGGTGGCGCGGACCGACGACGATGAGTTAGGCGGTGAAAGCTCTCCTGTGATGACAACCGTGGTGGGAATTGAAGAATTCCCATAAGTAGTAATAACATTTGTTTCCATTGCTGTGTGCAACACTGTCTGGCGCTCGTAAAATTGAATTGGTATGATGAAAGGTGCCAATAAATCAGTGGTTGGGGTTTCAACCGGGCCAAGAGCGGTTGCTTCAAGGTCCAAAATGGTCGATTCCTCCTGGGGTTGGTAGAGCACAATGGCTTGTAACCCGGTTGCTTCAAAAGACCCTTGTTGGTCTATCTTTCACCTTAATGGTGGTGGGGGTGGCTCTAGTGTAACCGACGGCAGGCCAAGAAGCCTTCGTGACCAGTGGATTTCAGGATCCTCCATTGTGTGAGAATATCCAAGACAGTCTAAGGTAGTCTAAACGTTCAAAAGTAACACACACTAAAAAAGACCCTAGAAGATAAGACATGCAAACACTAAATTAATTGGAAGAACAGTTACAACAACCAACACTAGAGCAACTTACCGCTGCAAGTGCAACTTGAACACGGAAGAACCCTCCGGGTATACTCTACAAAGTGTGGCCCGATGTCTGTCCTAGGTACCGCGGTATACCCCTGCAATCACCTGTGTATGTCCCTAAACAATATTGGCAACTAGGTTGCCAGTGCATGAACAGTCACCAGGCGGGTATAGTCGAAAGTCGGGTAGACCACAATGAGCAGGGTATCGAGCCCGAAACCTGTCAAGGGTATCGAGAGAAAATGGTCCGTAAGAAAACTGAGGACTTCAAATGGATTCGAGACCCATGAAGCCCCATGGAAAATGCAAACGACGGAATCCAAAGACATGCCCTCTATATGTGTTCTCCACTACGATTGGTCCAGCTTTGGAGGGGTTATCTCCGCTACCTTTCCGCACGCGACCTCGTGTTTATCCCCTGTGTTAGAGGGGGGTCCCGGATAACTTTCACGACACTAGAATTAGACACTCCCTAACTCAAACTCCAATGTTTGATTTTAAATGGCCTTGAAGAGTTTCCTCTCCAACCTAATCCAAGGCCCTAATCCTGAACTAGTTGGTGAACCCTACAAACATAAAAGTCTAATAGATTTTAAATTTGGAATTAATTTTATGGCTTTGTCTTACATCAAGGGGTATGAAAGTGAAACTGATGTTGTGTAAAAGACGAAAGCAAAAATGAATAAAAAAGCTGGAAACAAAACTTTTACTTGATGCAAAATTTCAACAACTTTTCAAAATAAATATTTTTAATTTTCTAAGATTTTGGACAACAAACTCAAAAGAAATTTCACTTGACTACAAGCTACTTATAATCTAAGTAAACTGCAAAAAATTATGAAATAAATGACTTTTCCCTGGATAATAATGTAGAACCACATTCTTCAACCAAATAAGAAAATGGAAAGAGATTTTTTTTTATTTAAATGCTTGATAAAGCAGAAAGGAAAAATACCAACAGGCAAAAACCAAGAAAAACAATTATGGCCTAATCGCAGATCGCAAAGAATCAGGTCAAAAATCACACACTAGCAATTTAAAAAAAAATGACTCTCACACTTGTCTAAAAACCTTAAAAAATTCTTTTATTTTATTTTTATGACAACTTTTTTTTTTTTAAATGAGTAAAAGCAAGCTAAGGTTAAGATTAATCTTAAGCTACTAGCTTCTCAGACAGAGATTCAAACACCTGAGAGGAATAATTCTTATCAAGGGAAAGGATGACTGCCTTACCCTAAACAAAAAGTATCATGTACTAGCACGCGACTGTTAATCTACCAGCGTGCGTGTGAACACGCACTGGATAGATATAGATGGCATGTACACGCGGGATGACCTCGTACAGGCCGCGTGTATATCTAAACTATGAGAAAAATGAAAACAGACAGACCAAACCAGGAAGAGACCACTGATATTGATAATCAGGATCCCTTGAAAGGCTTGGACACTCTTTTTAACAGAAAAACAAATAATGTAAGTAAAAATGATAAAGCAAAAACAATCTGAGATAGGACTGCAAACAACCAAGACTCAGACAGAATTCCAGAAACCCCCTGAAAATGTGTGATTCTGATAGGGAAGAGGCTGACTGCCTCTGAAGTTCTCTGAACTCTACACGCTACTGCTACTTCTTCAGCTAGCGTTCACACGTGGTCTATAAGAGAGTAGGGTGCGGGTACACGTGTGAAAACCTTATGCAGGCCGCGTGTACCTCTGTGGGTCCCGACAAACACAGTCAAGCAAATCAGAGGAAGCTGGTATGGAAAACCAGACTCTTTGCTAGCTCAGGCCTTACAGAAACTAAAAGAAAAAACAGGAAAGAAAAACTAGTCTTTAAAACTACCCAAAAACTAAATAAAATTCCAGGAACCCTAGAGATTCTCCCCAGTATGGTCGCCAATTCTGTTGTGAGGGAAATCTCCCTACGGACTAGCAAATGGAGTTCAGACTTTGCATACAGATATGGCCGAAGAAAAACTACTTTCTACTTTCATCCCTAGATTTAAATCCCCTTTTCTTAGTAAATGCATGGAAATATCAACCTACCTCGTTTCCGACGTTTGATGTCGATCCTCCGTTGTACTTGATTGCTTGTTCGCAATACTCCTTCCAAAGCTGACCTACATACAAGACAAACAACAACTATGCATGCATCCTACTTATATACTATCGGGTTAGAAATCAAAACATATACTAATCAAACTATAAAAAGTTCATGAATTGGGATGGGAAAAGCATTTTCTTTATTACTTTGAATGAGTCGACTTACAAAAGCTGAGACCGGCCACCGCTCTGTGAACCTAATCTTGGGCTCCTCTTCTACTATCCTCCAACTGCTTTGCTTTGTATCTCCTTTGGCATCAGGAAAGGCTAAAGGGTTGGGACAATGGGAATACGCAAATGGGCAGAGTTTCTTTGCTATATTTTTCCTCCTTCCAAATGAGACCCTTACCCCTTCTTTTATAGGCTAGAAGGAGCTAGGTATTTGGACGAACCCTCGACCATGCATGGCCGAGAGTTTCAGTTAACTCACCCATAGATTTTGTGTTCCGTCGACAACTTTCCTTTTTTCGTGCTTTTGTCAGTCCATGCGGGTTTTTTTGGGTCAGCCAGCGTGTACACGCGTGCAGTAATGGAGTAGGGTGCATGGGCCTTTATAAAAGAGGATTTTCAAAGAGTTGTTCAACAGTGCTTTGGAAAAGAAGGGATATGAGATGGCCTGATGCCAGGTAAGCATGTGTGGTGCAATTTAGGGTTATAACAACGAGCTCCTGCGCAAGCCTCATCCTGTGTTGGTTGGAGTCTCTGAGTCACTTCCATGAGTTTTCTCTGAATGGTGTGGACCTATTGTTGAGCAGTGTGTTGTTATTGGTATCGCTTCATCCTCTCAACAACTGATAGGGGTTTTAACTGCGCCTGTACTGTTTCTGTGTGTTGCTTTGCCTCCTGGAGATGTGACTCCAGTGCCTTCAGTTCAGATCCTCAGTGAGTCGCTCATAAGTCTGGGTAGTGTGATCACTTAGTTGTTTACATTCCATGGCGAGAGCCTTGATTATCTCAATTGCGCTTCGAGTAGTTTCTTCTCTTTGATCTCGTACATTCGGCGGAGTGCTGGGCACTGTTCGTAGCTCTAAGTCTAATATTCTTTGTTGAAGCTGCTGGATCGCTTCTGCAAGCTGCGCTACTTGATGCTCCACTCGGTCTTCTGCCTTTGGCTCTAAGCCTGTCATAGAGTGAAGTGCTCTGTTGACTAATTCTTTGATTCCAAGCTGCTCTGCGAGCAACTACTCTTTTTCTTGCTTGACCTACGCCCTCTCTTCTTCAAACTTGGCTTGAAGGTCATCCTTCTCCTTTTGTGTGACCCAACTTTTCTCTACCATTTCTTCTTGGGATTGTTTCAGGGCCATTGTGGCCTGGTCTTTCTCAACTTGTGCTCGATGAAAGTGAGATTTAGTCACATTAGCTAGTATGCAGAGTTGGGTAGGCTCATCTCCCAACTCTGGTTCTTCTGATGGTGGGGGCGCAGTGGATACTGTGCGGCTGGATTGAAGGGCCTGCTTTACCCCTCTGAGTTCAACCTCGATCCTGTCATACATCTCCTCCTTCTTGGCTTCATGTTTCTACAAGATGTCCTGCGAGGCATCTACTATAGCTGCGATGATGAAGTCGAAGTCATCTACAGTGAGCATAGTCTACATCTTAGTCAAGGTGGCTCTGGATTTCTTTCAGGAAGTGAGTTTTTTCAGGGAAACCTTCCTTTTCTTCAAGGGATCAGCCTCATCAACATGATCCCTAGGTGGTGCTACTTCACCTTGCTTCTGCTGATCTTCTTTTGTGTGTGTCTCTTTTTGATCTACTTCCTCATCACCCCTCGACCAGGTGATATTGAAGCAGATTCTTCCGATGCGCTGCTCAAGTTTTGGACCTCTTCAGTATTCTTCCTTCAGTTGGGTCTAGGAGTATTCTTTGCTTCATGAGTGGTCTCATGGCTGTCGATTAGTTAAGGGTCTCACATTTCTGTGGGGTCAGTGGGGATGAGGAGTTTTGTAGACTAGTCCTTGGTTATCTCTTCGAGGTCCTACTCTGTGAGATTGTAGTATGACTGAAGTTATTCTTTATGCTCATCTACGCACGCAGTGATATAAATGAAGTTTCGATCTACGCGTAACTTCATGAGGGGTCAAAACTGATGCAGGGTGTTTGGCGCCATGCTAGGGATAACTTCAATAGCCCTCTTCAGTTGGAGATGGAAAAATGCTCTTAGAAGAGAGTAAGAAAGAGAGGAGGCCCCTCATTACCATCTATACAAAGACTGTATGATAAGATGCCCTCTTTTTTTTGTAGAGTTTCCTTTGATAACGGATCTGCTGATTTGTTATGCTCACGATAGATGTGTTTGTAGATGAGTTTTTTAAATGAGAGATGTAGTATTCTTATTCGGTCCTTCCAAGCCAAGAGAGAGATAGCTTGTAGGTCGCCCTTGTTGCTCAACCACTCGATAATAATTCTAGAGTCTCCTAGAATCTGGAGGGATTCAATGTGAAGTCTGGAGGCCAAAAAGAGCGTGGCCCAGGCGCCCAATGATTCTTCCTTGGTGTTGGTGCCTAGGCCACAATTGAAAGTCCATTTGCAGAAAGTGTTTTTCAAGATTCTAATCAACTGACCAGCTCCACTCTGGGTGCCATTAGTTTGCATTGCTCCATCAAACCATCTGGTAGGAGTGTTGTCTATGTCACGTGCCTTCTTTATGAGATGCGGTCTTGGCTTTCTAAGGTGTAGATCATTCCAAGTTTTATAGAATCCAAGCATTTTGTATGCAACAGAGCTTGAGGAAGGGGTCCCATTTTCAAAGATAGTTTTATTTTTGTCTAGCCAGATAGACCAGTAGACCAAGGATGGGAGATGCATGTGATTGTGTTCCGTATGGGACCAAAGATCGAAACAATCTGAGAGAGTGGGCCCATCCCATAATGTTTTGAGATTTAATACCAATGAAAGTATAACCCAGACTTGTCTTGAGAAAGGACACTTGATAAAGAGGTGATATGCAGATTCTGAGTCCTTGTGGCAAAGATGACAGATATTTGGCCTAGTCTAGCCCTTCCTTTGTAGTAAATCCCAGGGGTTAAGCTTGTAAGCAGTCAAAATCCAGGTAAAAAATTTAATTTTGGGTGGAACATGCAAGTTCCAAATATGTTTTCTCCAGCCACGGATATTGGTATGCCAATACGAATTTGAAATGGCCGAGTATAAATTTTGGACAGTCAATAAACCAGAGTGATCACCCCCAGACCATAGAAGTTGATCCTCCGAATCTAATAAGTGGATACCTGTATGTGTAAGGTCCGCGTATAAGGAATTCCAAATGGAGGTATGTTTTGCATTAAGATCAAGCAATTCACTTGTGCGCCATCGACCAAGCAAAGACTCTGATTTGGAGCAGTCTTTTGTTTGGTAAAGGAAACACAAATTTTTAGAGTGTAAATGTTCCAGTATTTGTGGAGGAAATATGGAGACAACATCCATGCCAAGTATATGATCTCTGCCAAGTGTGATGGAGTGGCCCGAGCTAGGGAGCTAGCAGAGCCAACGAGTGAGAAAATGTTTCGATTTGGATAAGTTTCTCCAAAAGAAAGAAGCCGACTTGGAGGAATCAGTTTCCAAGTGCAACCAACAGTTAATAGAATGATGGCTGAGATATTTTCCCTTTATTATAGAGTGCCAAATGCCAGGTAGATTCAACACATGCCAGAGGGAACTGGCAGCAAGAGCTTGGCTGAAAATAATTATGTTTCGAAACCCCCAGCCTCCTTTTTGTTTTGGTTTTGCCAAATCTTGGAAATTGCAGAGATGTTGTTGAGAGTGATCAGAGCAGCTCTACCACAAAAAGTTAAAAAATATTTTGCAGAGTTTTTTGAGGATTGCAACGGGGATAGATGGAACGACCATCCAGTAGACAAGTTGTCCTTCGAGGACATATTGAATAAGTATGTATAAGCCTCCAAGGGAAATCCATCTTGTAGAAGAAGAGGCCTTACCTATAGAGGGCCACTCAGGGCATAATTCAACTACCTCCATGGAGGAAGACCCCATCACGGACTCAACTGTTGCATTTAATTCCGTTTCTGCCACCTTGGAGGAGATCCAGGGTCAAGAGGACTACCACTCATCTCCTGACTCCCACCGACTCATGGACGACCACCTGGTTCTGATATTTGAAATGAGGAGGGACCTGGCCGAGAAACAACACCGCCAGAGTCTATTTGGCAAGCGCCTGGATTCCCTCTATGCTTCCCTGTCAAGCAAGTCTAAGAAGAGTCGTTGCTCGATGTGTTGTTATCCCTTCATGTTCAGACTCCGTCATGATGGCCCTGACTTGCCGCATGCTTAAATTCTTTCAGGTTTTTTTCTTTGGGTCAATGGAAAGAATTTTTGTAGTTTTTCCTAGGTCTGTCTCTGGTTTAGTCTCTGGCTTGGGTTTGATTGTCTTTGGTTCAGGTCAGGGCACCTAGTCCACCGCCTGTTCTGGTTTCCATGAGAGTGGCAGAACAGGTGGCAAGTCCCCTGGTTGTATTTTGACAGTTGTATTTTTTTAAGTCATGTAATTATGGACAGATGTCAAGCCTTTCATTTTTGTTTCCACCTTGGTGGAAGAACAACTAGCTAGCTCAGTTGTATATATGGACACGTAAGATTTTTTTTCTTTCGCAAGGTAATATAATTATTTTTACTTACAAAAAAAGAATAAGGGAAAATAGAAAAAGAAGCAAACAATTCATGTTATCAAGTGCTCGAAAGCCTATTCCCAATGGAAATTCTAAAGTAGGCTCTATTTGAAGGGGTAAAATCTAAGAGAGGGTTTCAT
Source organism: Picea engelmannii (assembly GCA_009831015.1). Taxonomy (NCBI): domain Eukaryota; kingdom Viridiplantae; phylum Streptophyta; class Pinopsida; order Pinales; family Pinaceae; genus Picea; species Picea engelmannii. Next base: position 217,505 of record ML793003.1, read on the forward strand.
CCATGACAATGATCTCTTGTTCAAATTCTTTGTAACCGATATCAAGAATTTCTTTTTGTAATTATGAATCTATCCTTTTTATATTGATTATATGTTTGGAATTTTTATGCGCAAGGATTATTATTCTTCCTCTAGTTCACGAGACTTTTAAAATGAAGCATCCATAAAAAATACACATACATTTAGTTCTTGCCCCACATACGCACAAAATAAGTAATTAGACTACTTAACGATAATAGATTATAGAGGAATACTTGCTACTCTACAACAACATTGGCTAAATCTTTGAGATAAGTAGGGAACCAATGTCAATAAGAACAAGGTGCCCTTATAATTCATGAGCATATTAGCTACAAGAACAAAGTGTTCTCATAATTTGTGAGTATATTGGTAGAATCTATAGGAGAATATAACATCAAAAGGTTAAAATAAGTAATAATATTTTTAGCCATTGAAATGGATGCCATATTCTCTTTTTTTTTTCCAACTGGAAAATTTCTCTATTATATTGATATATAATATGTTCTCAGATCTGAAAAGATACACAACGCAGATGATGAGGCAATTGAAAAAAGTGTAAGAACTTTCGCCTATAGCGGTCTCTCGACCAACAAAAGGGGAAAATTCTCAAAGATAGAAAAATCAAGAGACAAATAAGAACTGCTACAAGACTAGTAATACTAGCTTACAAGTATAATGATAGAACGAAAAAACAAAGACCTGTTGTGATACATCAACTTTTTAAAAATAGAAAGGTCCGCTGAGGGAGATGAAAAACTGCTCTTAGAAGAAAGTAAGAAAGAGAGGAGGCCCCTCATGACCATCTATCCAAAGACTATATGATAAGATGCCGTCTTTTTTTTGTAGAGCTGCCTTTGATAACTGATCTGCTGATTTGTTATGCTCGTGATATATGTGTTTGTAGCTGAGTTTTTTAAATGAGAGTTGTAGTATTTTTATTTGGTCCTTCCAAGCTAAGAGAGATATAGCTTGTAGGTCGCCCTTGTTGCTAAACCACTCGATAATAATTCTGGAGTCTCCTAGAATCTGGAAGGTTTCAATGTGAATTCTGGAGGCCAAAAAGAGCATGGCCCAGGCGCCGAATAATTATTCCCTGGTGTTGGTGCCCGGGCCACAGTTGAAAGTCCATTTGTAGAAAGTGTTTTTCGAGATTCTAATCAACCCACCAGCTCCACTCTAGGTGCCATTAGTTTGCACTGCTCCATCAAACCATCCAACAGGAGTGTCGTCTATGTCAGGTGCCTTCTTTATGAGCTACGGTCTTGGCTTTCTAAGGTGTAGATCATTCCAAGTTTTATAGAATCCAAGTGTTTTGTATGCAGTAGAGCTCGAGAAAGGGGTCCCATTTTCAAAGATAGTTTTATTTATATCCAACCAGATAGACCAACAAACCAAGGATGGGAGATGCATGTGACTGTGTTCCTTATGGGACCAAAGATGGAAACAATCCAAGAGAGTGGGCCCATCCCATAATGTTTTGAGATTTAATACTGAGGCAAGTATAACCCAAACTTCTATGGAGAAAGGACACTTGATAAAGAGGTGATCTGCATATTCTGAGTCCTTGTGGCATATATGGAAGATATTTGGCCCAGTCTAGCCCTTCCTTTGTAGTAAATCCTAGGTGTTAAGCTTGTAAGCAGTCAAAAACCAGGTAAAAAATTTAATTTTGGATGGAAGATGCCAGTTCCAAATATGTTTTCTCCAGCCACGGATATTGGTATGCTGAGTATAAATTTTGGACAGTCAATAAACCAGAGTGATCAGCCCTGGACCATAGAAGTGATCCTCTGAATCTGATAAGTGGATACCTATATGTGTAAAGGTTGCGCAGAAGGAATTCCAAATGGAGGTATGTTCTGTGTTAAGATCAAGTGATTCACTTGTGCGCCATTGGTCAGGCAAAGACTCCGATTTGGAGAAGTCTTTTTCTTGGTAAAGGAAACAAAGATTTTTAGAGTGTAAATGTTCCAGCAGTTGTGGAGGAAATATGGAGGCGACATCCATGCCAAGTATGCGATCTCTGCCAAGTGTGATGGAGTGGCCCAAGCCAGGAAGCCAACAGAGCCAATGAGTGAGAAAATGTTTAAATTTGGATAAGTTTCTCCAAAAGAAAGAAGTAGACCTGGAGGAAGCAGTTTCCAAGTGCAACCAACAGTTAATAGAATGATGGATGGGATATTTGTGCTTTATTATAGTGTGTTGAATTCTAGGTAGAGTCAACACACGCCAGAGGGAGCTAGCAGCAAGAGCTTGGCTAAAAATAATTATGTTTCGAAATCCCCAGCATCCTTTTTGTTTTGGTTTTGCCAAATCTTGCCAATTGTAGAGATGTTGTTGAGAGTGATCAGAGCAGCTCGACCACAAAAAGTTAAAAAATATTTTGTGGAGTTTTGTGAGGACTGCAGCAGGGATAGCTGCAAGGGCCATCCAGTAGACAGGTTGTCCTTCTAGGAAAGATTTAATAAGTGTGTACTAGCCTCCAAGGGAAATCCATCTCGTACACCAATGACCTATCTTTTTTTCAATTTCACTAGCTCTAACCCTACATACATACATGTATGTATGTAGGGTTAGAGCTAGTGAGA
>ML793003.1:220413-237268 GCA_009831015.1 Picea engelmannii
AAAAAAAAAAAAAAAAAAAAAAACTATTATCAAAGCTTAAACATGAACTATTAACCATTATCCGTGAAAAAATTATTGATAATGAAGAAAAAATAAGAGGGAAACAATTACTATTTTTTTAAATACTATTGCTATACACATTTGTATGAATTCAATTGAATATAATATCAATCAAGTATTTTAATCCAAAGGAGAAGATGGCCATGACCTTATCTAACTATGGGCATTGTGATTTGATTCTCCAACTTAGGCATTGGGAAAATGGAAAAAATGGAACAACAAGAATAACCATTGTTATTGTTTCCAACCATAGCATCCATGATAGGAAATACATTTCCTTACCAATTTTGATGGATGATGGAAACAATTGTTTCATTAATTTCCCAAGAAGAGACTCAAGCACATGTAGAAGATGTTAGTGAGCAACCTTAGGAAGAAGCCAAAGACATTGAATATGTTTTCCAAATTTTGCAGGTTTGTTGCTACTCTCTCTCACACACATTAAGCAATTGCTTTTGCAAAAATACAAATGAAGGCACACTTGTCAAAGGATTGAGTGTTCACATTCGATGGATTTTCTCAAAGAGCTGTGAGCCTAGAGAAATCTTAGAGATGAAGTGGAGACTTGATCCATTTGGTTTCTTCTCATGCGAGTGGTTAGATGCTATGTTGGGCACGTAGAAATGTATGGTGACATAGATATGCTTTGTAGAATAGGTAACTAAGTACCGCTACAAAAAATACAAGGCTAGATAGAGCTGACGTGGAGAAGATACAAGAAGGGAAACCACCAAATGCAAGCAATTATCAAAGGCCAACGAAGCACCTGCAAACATATTGATCCTGAGAAATTTGATAGCCACGTGGTGAGAATGGGTATATTTTTGTAAGTTTATTATTTATTTATGATTTTAATCTCTTACAATTTCCTTCAAACCAAAGGTAAACTGTTATAACTTTAAAATATAAAATAAAATAAAAATATAACTTTAAAATATTCTAAAAAACATTTTTCATTTAAAAAATAATAAAATAATAATTTTAATAAGGATTTTTAATAAAGAGTTGATTTTTTTTATAAAAGCTTGTTAAAAATAAAGCGTATTAATACTTGGTTAAGGCATGCTGACCATGAAGTGAAACATATAGTCCTTTCTACATGTAGGGACTAATAATAACACTTTTATGTCTTTGATAATGTAATAACATTAACATTTAATATTTTTTTTAATAAACTTATTTTGTCTCGATAAATAGATTTACATTAAATTCATTATTTTCAAGTTTGTTATTTAATTTCGATCAAGTTTTAAATATTCAATTTTAATCTTATCTTTGAATCTAAGTTTTAATTATAAATTTTGCTCAACCAATGTCATATTCTATCTATCTATTTTCTAGAGATAACATTTTTACTTCTTTATATTTGAATGTTTTAGTTATGAATTTTACAATTATATGCTTCCTCCATCTCTTCCTAATTTTTTTAGGAGGCTCTAATAATGTTTACTACCTTACTTCTAATTTAGTCAAAGTGACTAGTTCCATTTTTGAGATTGAATTATCTAACTTGTAATATCTTGGTCTTAACTTTTTGAACTTGATCTTGTTTATATTATAATTGTGTTTTTCATTACTATGTTTTGCTTCATGTCATGAGGTAGACTTACCGTGGTGATTTTAAAGACATCTAAACATGATCATTGTGAATATAATGAAAGGTTCGAAGGCTAATTGGTGGGAGAAAACATTGATGGGGCTATGAGTCCACCAGAGAGGAAAGATAAGGGGGTCTAAGGGGGGAATTGACCTATGTCTCATGGTTACTATTATATCCTTTCTACAACCTCTTTCATGTGATCGTCATATTAACATTCTATCCTAATATTTATAATATTACAATTATGAGCCTAGTGAAACAATTAATTACTTTAAGTAATTATTTCATATCCTTAAGTACCTACCTCCTATATTGAAGCAACTAATTCCTATATCCATGCAATCAAGAAGAGTTCAGATAGGATTCTTGATCCCTATAATTAACGAAGTTGAAGAGTTGGATTATGACTCTTCCTTTCCCTCTCCTTCATGCATGTGGAAAAAAAGAATTTGAATTCGGAAGAGAAGGTTGAGAAAAAAATTGATTTCGTGAGAAGAGAATAAAGGTTTTGATGAGAAAAGAGAAACCCAACTATCATAGGATCCATGGAGAGATGAAAGAAGCACTACAATGTGGAATTAGACACCAAGATTAAGTAGGGAAATACTTTCTTCAAACTCTACACTTTTGTTGGCTTTCTGGGTTGGTTTGGAAGGCCATGGTAAAGAGAAGAGTGATTTAAGAGCTTTGAAAACTCTTCTTCACCTTGGTGGTCTCATGGCCCAGAATGGGGGTGAAATTCACAAAGGATTTGCCTATGGTTGGGAGGAAAATGGTTTACCCACATTCTGTTTCCTTGGAGCTCATTTGATGAAAGATAAGTGCATTCTTCTTTCTTTTTTATTAAGATCTCAATCATGATGAAATGTACATGCATGTTAGCATTATCTATTTTGAATTCATGCCATGGAAATTAAGTAGATGACCTTAAGTGTATGGATGTTGTTATAAATGACTGAATTGCAAAATTTGTAAGATAATGCATTGATAAACCTTAGACATGCAATTTTTTTGTAGAGATGCATGAAATTTTTTTGTTGTTTTATTTTAAGTGAAACGATTCTATATGAAGTCTAATAAAGACTAGATTTGGAGTGGAGTTAGCTAGTACATACACCCACATGATCACCAAAAACTATCCTCCGATTTTCCTGTATGGCCCTTAAAAATGCAAAATGGATGTAGATGAAATTCTACTATAACTTGGCCATACAGTGTTCGTTGGCATTCAAATTTTAACAAAAAATAGATGATATCAATATCTAGACACTCACCAAAGATCAACTTCATATTTATCTGTATGGCATTTAAAAATGCAAAATGGATGTAGATGAAATTCTACTATAACTTGGCCATACCGTGTTTGTTGATGTTATTTTTTTTTTGATATCAATATCTATATTCTTACCAAAAATCAGCTTCATATTCATTGGTATGACCCCTAAAAATGAAAAATGGTTGTAGAGAAAATTCTACTATAACTTAGCAATACCGTGTCTATTGGCATTAAAATTTTAACTGAAACTATCTGACATCAATATCCACATGCTTATCAAATTTCAGAATTAGATTCATTCATTTCATTCCAAAAAAGGTGAAAATACAGTCATATCAAGAAGGGCTACTCTAATCCCCCATACCCCAAACAATTTGTGTTTGTTGTATATGAAAAAATTTGGCATTTGATGTGAATGTTTTTAAGGGATTAAATGAGATGGTGATTGATTTGTTTTAACCATATTTACTCTTACATTGGCCTCTTGAAAGGAGGAGGAGGCTAGATCCCCCATACCCCTGAAATTATATGAAAGTTATGCATAGATTATTGTGTAACTATTGTAAATAATTTTGAAGATTGTTGTGAAGTATTCACCTCTATTGTATGATGTATTGTATCATATTTTGGCCTCAATACTATGAGTTCCTTTTCTATAAGGTTTTATGTCATTCTGTATAACCATGCATTAATGAATAATGAGGTAAGAAGCCTTTAGATTAAAACAGTTGTTTTCTTATGTTTAATGACGCCTCTCTTCCCTCGACGGCATGGTCGCCTTCACCAGGACCTTCAACGACTCGTCCCGAAGAGTCGATGCTCTTCCAACTCCCCTCGGGAGCCTTTGTTGCCCACAGGATGCTCCTCCGCGATCTCTTCTTCACGTATCGGGAGATCGGGTCTCGCGATATCGCGAGTCTTGCAACACTCTCCTCGTGCAATCAAACACCGAAACCCCGATCCCCGATGGTCAACGGTCAAATCTCGGGATATCGCCACTCGCGACGCCGAGCTCTTATGTTTTGAATCTCCGAGTACCGAGGTGCTGATCCCCGATATGAGGCCACCTATCCTCCACTAAGTCTCCCGGGCCCCACGCTGCCACGTTAATCTCGGGACTTCGCGGATCGCGGATCCATGATACCAAGTTTCCCTGCTGCTGGAAACCCCGAATACCGAAACTCCGATACTCCGGATTTGTGCCACATGTCCCTCCGAGGATCGACGGCTCCCACTAAATCAGGAAATCGTGGATCGCGATTTCGACGTGCATGTAATCTTTTCACTCGCCAACCCCGATTTACCGATATCTCGGCGGCAACTGACTTTCTTCGTGTGCCTGTGAGTTAACTCCCTCACAACTTCAAGTCGTCGATTCTCTCCCTCTTGAAGAGTTCTCCGCTCTACCACCTTTGTACTGTGAAAAATAAAAACAGGGTGCTGTCCCTCTTGAGCTGAAATCTGTCCAACTCCTTCAGAGAATTCGAGCACGATACCTGTACTCCACCTTCAACAACTTCCAAGGTGTTGAAGTCTCCCCGGACTCTGCGCTTTCACCGTCACAGCAACTCCGGCCTCTCTGTTCTCAGACTTTCTTCTGAGACTCCAATCCGACCTGCACTCACCTGCACGACTCGAATAACCCAAGACGACTCTGGGCAAAAGAGAACAAAATTTCAACTGCTTAGCCTCCTCGACGCACTCTATGCGGAGGTATTCGACTGCACTCGATGCAGGAATCTCCTGGCCTAAGCAGAGGAACAATTGAAACTCATTCCCTCAGGTTACGAACCTGATACGCAATCACATATGCAGCRTATAAAAGATAAGCATAAAAGGAAGCAAACATGCAAAGGCATAATATCAACAACACACAGAGATCAAACACATCCATGGAATTGAATCAAAGCTTTTCTATTAATTCAATATCTGTACATGGAGTTTCTACACAAGCTCTCTGCTCTGCTCTCTTCTTGCTCTCAATTTGATAATGCTTATGTTACAATGATACAAGGGAGGGTGTCTATACTCCGTTTTCCCTCTCGAAAGGTGACTGTCTAATCTACAATAAATTTCTATCTAATAGCCTTAATAGTCTTAAATGCCTTCCTATCTATAACATAATACAAGTGCGCTCGGCTTTGAATGCCCTTAGTTAAATGGCGGCGCAACAATACCAAGGTAAGTTTCAAAATTTGAGGTTCGCTGGCTTGTCCAGCTGTATGTTCTCTTCCCACGCTTTGGCTCGCTTGATAGGTGAGCGATGCTCCTGCATCATTTAATATGACCCTAATGATCATGTAATCACACTTCTAATCAAGGGATAAGGTGTTATATGCATGAGATTAAGTACCTTAACCCTAAACCCTAGGACTGCCCTTTTTTTGTAGAGAACAAGACCTCCATCTACAAGAGTCTAGGGAATTGGTGAGTTGAGATGATTGATGAACTTTAGAAATAGACTTAGTATGTGAATCATATGCTTATACTTATTGTAATTTGGTTATGCTATCTATGCTTAAGTGTCACCATCTTGAAAGAATATTGTGGAAAATTGTGAAGTGCTAGTTCTAATTAAATTGAGATCTTCAACTTGATTTTGTTGTCTAGAGAAATTACAATATAGACCTTTCATTTAAAGATGCAAATCTTGACCTTATGTTGATTGGTGTAATGCCAACCTCTGTAATTGAGAAGAAGAGTTTCTATGTTGTAAATGGTTTTAGTGTGTTGTATTTTGATTTACATACCATTTCCATCAATGATATGTTAGACCAATACACCCTATTTTTGATATTAATAATAAAGGTACATTACATATGTAATACCCTTGTTTCCCCAGCTTGTAAATATAACTATAACTTGCTGAAAAAAAATGGGCAGACTGAATGTGTGTGGATGTTGGAATTAATGAACCTTTTTGTTATAAAAGGTATTGTATGTATTTATGTTATTAAATAAAATGGATAGTGACATTGCATAACTGTTGAGGGGGTTTTCCAAGGTAGATCATGATGCTATGAGAGAGATGGTGCGAGGAAACAATAATGGTTGAGATGACCCCCACCAGACCAGTACCTTAGTGGATTTAAATTACTTAGACCCAGAACATTCCTTAGACCCATAAATAAGTTACCAGGCAAGCTGGTAGTTGGGAAGTCCTCCTCAAGAGTTAATGAGGATATGGGAAGAGTACCCATATGAAATAATTCCTAACCTGACCACGAATTGGGGATTCAAACCCATGCAATCTTGCTGACGAAGTCAATAAAAGAAGGGAATTCATGGGAAGAAGGGGGACACGAGGAAAATGAGTTGGGAGACCATTCTCTGAAGAGGGAGAGCATGTGTGCAGCTCTCTGGTTCAGAAGAAGAAATGGAAACAAGTTTGTTCTGGGTACATGAATTTGCTGGGAAGCGTCTTCAGTCCAAGATGATAAGCGAGGTTGCAAGAGGATGAATTACTGAGGAAGCACTCATCGCAGACCCCCTTTCTTGGTAAAGGAGGAAACAATTTGCTAAATTCCTATGGGAAAAGGAGAGAGGTCTGCGTCCCTAGTTGTTGTTGAATGAGAAGGAAAAGTCTCTCTCAAGGCATCATGATCTATCTAGGGGGTGGCCAGCGGTAAATCCGTCCAGGAGTGGTTGTGTGTACGGTTGGGTGTGTTGGGCCCTTCATTTTTGATAAGGAGTTGTGCAAGAAGGACTACAGTCCCAGTTTTGGCCCAGTACGAGTTACGCAAGCTTCAAAATAAGCTGGACAACAGAGCAAGGAGAAGTAACAGAAATCAATTGCGAAAAGGATAATGCAATGATAGCAAATCAAAAGTGGTTGCAACAGAACAAGAAAGCGTGAAAGCCAAATCCAGAAGACACGACCTATCTTATATATATATATATATAGGGATGAATATGTTTGTAAAAGGGTTGTTGGATCGTGATTGAAAAAGGGTTTGGTCTGATTCTTCCCTTGTTGTGAGGCTGAGGTCATAGTTGTCATTGTTGGTTGCTTAGTTAGGTTTTGTTAGTGTCACAAGCATAAGGTTGATGTCATAGTTGTTGTCTACTGCTGAGAAGTCAGATTTTGAGTCTATAATGTAATCTGTATACCATTTTGGGAGTTAGATCTCTGCGACGTGAGTCCAGAGCCAGGAGTATGTAACATAGCGTTACTGTGTACCTATGAGATTGTAATGGAGGAAGGCCTAAAGATAATATATGAAGAAGGATCCAAAATTTCAAAATATGTTGTGTCTTTCTGTGTTTATCTGTATGCATTGTATCTTTACCGTACTTATTTATGGTTCATAAGTTCCACATGACGTCTCTATGTTTGAATGATTTTCCGCAATATAAGTAGCTTCAGTTCTTGCGTATATGAGTTCAGATCTGTTCTTTAGTTAGATGTCGTGTGAAAGATCAGGATGAATCTTGAAGGTTCTGTGATTCCTCCTAAGTATTTTCTTTTCCCTTCCCTATCCATTTGTCTCAACAACGCTTTAGGTGAGACTTTTTCTCTTCAGAGGAGATGAAAATGCCAGTGCTCTAGACTACATGGTACCTTTTGTTGGTAACCTAAGAAGGACCCTGGTATGATCAATCTTGCACCAACAAAATGGTGTTGTTACCGGGACCCGCATTAAAAGGGAACCTGTAGGGAAGATGATTCCACAGATTCACAGATCTAATATTGACCAGTGGTGGGAGAGAAACTGTGATGCCTTCATATGGAAAGAAGTAGAGATAAGGGGAAAATCTGTGAATGATACCAAGGAGGTAGTCTTTTACTCAGAAAGATCGAGCGACTAGTATGAGATATTCTAGGTTAAGTCCCTGAAATAATATTTCCACTGCATAGATAGGCTCCAAGAAGCTCCAAAGTTCCAAGAATGAGTCAAGAGGACCTGTACTTGGGATATAGAAAATATTTCAACACTTCATCGGCTGGATTGTCCAGTCACGCGAGCGATTGATTTCTGGGTCAATATCACATTAGAAGGATACATTATTGAGTTTGCAACTGAGAATCACCAATCTTTTTCACGAGCAGAGGCATATTTCAAGAAAGATGCAAGGGGAAGGCTGCTGAGAGAAATCCCGCTCTGGATTAAAGTTTTCTTGATGGAAGAGGGGATGCTAACTATTTCCCCGACTGAGATGGAAGTGTAAACACCCTCGCTTGGGGTAGGGCAAGGTTAGGGTAGAGTCATGGCCTGAGAGAGGGGAAGGGTTCTTTGATAAGCGGGGGAAACAACAAGAAATGGACTGAAGAGATGAGTGAGCCTTGAAAAGAGTCACCATAGTTGAGAAGTGGTGCCATGGAAAGATCAAGAAAGAAGCGAGATAGTCCGAGAAGTTGCGGAAATAAGTCGGACCAGTAGAAGTAGAGGAAAGACAGATGGAAGAGTTGCGGAAGATGAGAAGATAGGAAATACTGGCTAGTCAAAGTTTAAGTGAGAGAGAAGTGTAGAGAGAAAGAAGTCCCCAGGAGGGTGGACAATAAGGAGAAGGTGTAGAAGAAAGAGAGAAGGAAGCCGCCATGGATCTTGAAGAGGAAAGATAATATTAATCCCCGATGACAAGAAAGATCGGGAATCCAGCTGAAGAGACCGATCTAGAGGAAGAAAATGAGACCCCCCAGATCAAAGAAAACTTCCCAGAAGCCAATGGCGCTAGGCCCGAATCGCCCATACCCCAAGTGTCTTCTATACAAGTGGCAAGTTTGATACTACCTTCTTATGCTAGTTCTGTTCCAGTACAATTAGTTAGTCAGTCATATCCAGGAAGTTGGAGTACAAGAAGGATATTGGGATCCCCTGGTAGAGCACAAGCAAGACTGTTAAGTTTCATTTTGATAGGAGCACCAAGATCAACAATGGCTGGTCATGCAGGAGGTTCGATTGCCCGATACCCAGAATTCTGGGGTAAGGGAGATGAATATGTGGAGCAACATTGGTTCTCGTGTGAAGCAATTTAGAGATCCAGAGGGACTCTGGATGCAGATAATTTGGTTGAGTTCTAGACTACCTTGAGAGGTCGTGCTCTCAAATGGTACATGGATATTATTGATCCAGGAGTGTCAGGAATGCAAGGTCAAGTGTTCACACTTGCCCATGTATGGACAAGGTTCATATCGGAGTTTAAGCTACCTCAGTTAGAACAAAAAGCTTTGTTTGAGTTGCGCGAGATTCAACAGAGAGAAGGTGAATTAGCCTGGGAATACATCTAAAAGTTTAAAGATGCTATAGGGAGGTTAGTAGATCCAATCCATGAGGAACATCAAAGAGAATTTTATATTCAGGGGTTTCTACCTATGCCACGGATTCCACTAACGCAACAATGGATAGCCACTTTAACAGACGCCTTGGAACAACCAATGAAGATTGAAGCCATGGAAGGATATCCTGGGAGCCTGAGAGTGACCAGACCCCCAACAAATGAAAATATGATGCAACTACAAGGGAAAATATCAACTCTTAAAGAAAAGATTCAAGAACTGACGATACCTAGACCAGGATGACCACAGGTCTGGTGCACCGAATGTTATACATAGGGACATCTAGTGAACGAATTTCCACAAATGAGGGGAATGGGCCTCCTCAAAATCCTATGGGACCCTCACCAAGACCCATGGGAGGAGTTGTGCAAGTGTCTGCGAATTTACCATTCCATAATCCCACCCCATATCATGCTTTTCTAAGGAGCCAAACAACACCAACAGTTGAGTATTGCAAGATTTTCCGAATCCATGGGCATGGGACGAGACAATTCCCCATCATGCATAAATATTCAACAATACCAAATACAATACACTGTGAGTTCTGCAAATCTACCACACATACTACCAGTCAATGTAAAGCATTGGATGCACTTGTAGACATGTTGGACTGAACAACATTCAGGGTGAATGAAAACTTGCAGGGACTGGGAAGAGGTCGTGGAGGTGGAGTCGGAGGAGAATTCAGAGGAGGAAGAACTGGGGGAAGAGGGACAAGCAGATGTTATAACTATGATGAGAAAGGCCATATGTCTAGAGACTGTCCTCATCGAAGGTGACCATGGTGCTCTCTCTACAGAACCAATGGGCATGCAACTGAAGACTTCCCATAACTAATTGCAAAATGGGAAGATTGGGTACATCAACAAGGAAATAAACTCATTAGTTCATAAATCAAGAGAGTTAGTAAAGGAAAATTGCCCAAACTTAATATCATCACTCGAGGAGGAGCAAAGACAGGAGTTGATGCTGATAATCTACCTTAGATCCAGAAAGAAACACCTAAAGAAGATAGGTATGACCCTCTGAAACATAATTTGTTCTTTAAAAATGTCATAGAAGTATTTCAGAATATCCCTAGCTCTGATATGCAAGAGAAACCCCCACGACCTATTGTTTATCCTAAGGTTGTGTAAGTCCCTGTTTCACCCCTTGCACCTAGAAACTCTGTAGTCACATCGAGAAAACCTAAAAAACCTCAAAATGTAGTCGACCTTTGGTTTCAACTATTCTCTGATATTATCAGGAATGACCAATTAATAGAGAAGTTGCCAAATGTGCTATACCTAGTTTTAGGGAATGAGGAACCCCAAAAAGTAAGAATAAGGACTAATCTTCCTGAGAAGAGTACTCAGAGGGTGCAGAGAAGGAAAGTATGAACTAGAAAATAATTCAAACTAGTAGCCCAGTTAGATGAATTTGAGATTAAGAATGTCATGTTGGATATAGGATCTGATGTGAACATTCTACCTAAAAATACTTGGGAAGCCTTAGGAAAACCGTAGTTGACATATTCCCCAAACCAGTTAAAAATGGCCAACCAATATTGCATCTTCTCCATAGGAAGACTGGTGAATGTGGAAATAGATGTTGCGGGAGTGAATACTATAGATGACTTTGAGGTGATTGAGATCATAGGGGATAAGGACCCGTACCCTGCACTACCTGGGATTTATTGGGCCTATTACAGCTATGCAATAATCGACCTAAAGAAAGATACCATGACATTTGAGGCAGATGGAATCAAGGTAGTTAAACCCTTGGATCCGTATGTAGGTCCCAAATATACGAAGCCAACATACAAAAATATGGAGGGAGAAGACTTGGATCAACTATACAATGTAACAACAAGAACAAGAGAAGATTACATAAATCCTACTACTAATGGATCGATAAGTTGGAGGAGTATACAGTCAGTGGATGAAGATTCAGAACTGGCATTTGATAGTTGGTAACAAGTCTCATACGAAATATTCTCAAGGAGATGCACAAATGTTAGGGAAACCAGATGGGTTGGGACCAAGGTCAGAGAACACCCAGTATATGATGGTACATCAGGACTTGACAATTTTCTGCTTAGCATGGAAGAAAAGGTAGTATAGGAGCAAAGGATTTTAGTACTAGATTTATCCCTCCAAGATACCCCTACCAGATGGTGGGCCAATCACAAAGCCTTACTCAGAAATTGGGATGATGTGAAGAAAGTTATCAAGTATAGGTTTCAGAATAAGGAGCAGTTGGAATCAGAGAGGCAGACATAGTTCCAAGTTGTGCAACTGTTCAATGTAGAATTTTATCCTAGAGCACATATCGAACAATGCATGACATAGTGGCAAGTTGTGGAAATACCCTCTCGCTTCTGGGTTTAGGTATTTCCCCACTCACTAGGTCCAATCCTAAAAGCTTGGTTCATACATGAAGAAACCAGAAGATAGATCGACGATTGGAAAACGTTGGCAGATCACTTTTGCAAGGACTTCTCGTTTACAAGTAAGTGTCCTTAGCTTGAAGTAGTCCCACAAAGAATAACAAATTTTCTTTTTACAAACAATAGTAATTAGAAATCAAACCTAGTGGTATGTGCAAAACATAGCCGATAACTTTAGACTAATATTCACCTAACCTTAGACAAGAAGCCTATAGAATGTTATAATATTTCCAGGGATTCATAAATCCCAGGTGATTTAGAGGAATTGAGAAACCTAGCCATTAAAGAGACATAAGGAAATAGAGAAATCCAGAACATCATACCCAGTTCGACTGATAGTTCCTATAATCACCCATTAAAGTTGTGCAAAGTCAATATAGGGACCACAGAGAAACATAAGATAGCTATGGTGGGAGATTACTGGGATGAGCAAACAAGTCAAGAAATACAGAGTTTGTTGCGGGAATATGAGGATTTGTTCCCAAAGACCTTTTCAGAGTTAAAGGGGATCAAAGGAGTTATGGGATAAATGAAAATTGAATTAAAACCAGGATCAAAGCCTATGAGGCATATACCATACCGCCTCAACCCTAGAGTAAAATATAAGGTTAAGAAGGAGATAGATAAAATGTTGGAATATGGACTTATTTTTGCAGCGGAAGAAGTAGAATGGGTCAGCCCAATAGTCATTCAGAGCAAGAAAGGCACAAAGGATATCAAATTCTATGTAGACTATAGAAGCCTTAACTCTGCCTATGTGCATGACCCTTTTCCAACACCTTTTACTAATGAGGTGCTAGAACATGTTGCAGGGAAAGAAGCGCACTCATTTATAGATGGATTTTTAGGGTAACACCGAGTAAGGATTGTCGAAGAGGACAAAAAGAAGACCACATTCATAACAAAATGGGGGTATTTTGCATACAATGTGTGTCATTTGGCTTAAATAACGCCCCCACAGTTTTCTCCAAGATTGTAATAGTAGCTTTCAGAGAGTTTATTCAAAAGTTTATAGAAGTTTATATGGATGATTGGAAAATATATAGTTTGCTCAAGGAACATGTAGCGTTGTTACGTCTGATGTTTGACAGATGCAGAGAATTGCATATATCATTGAATCTTAGAAAGTGTATCTTTTGTGTACCACATGGAAATTTGTTGGGCCACATAGTGTGCCAAGAAGGAGTACTGGTAGACCTAGCCAAAGTCACGGTTATTGTGAACATGACACCACCTACAAGTGCTAAGCAGTTGCACTCCACGCTGGGACACAAAGGGTACTATCGTAGGTTCATCAGAAGATATGCAACCATTACTGCACCGCTGAAAAATCTATTGAAAAAGGACGAAACGTTCCAATGGACCCCAGAATGTGATACAACGTTTGAGACCCTAAAGGAGAATCTCAACACAACACCGATTATGATATTCCCAAACTGGGAAAATGAATTTCATGTCCATGTAGATGCTTCCGGTATTGCCTTAGGAGATATCTTAGCGCAACCCGGAGATGGAGCCATGGATCATCCTATCTATTTTACGAGGAGGAAGTTGTCACAAGCTGAGCGCAACTACATAACGATAGAAAGGGATGGTTTAGCCATGATTTATGCTTTGCTGAAATTTAGACATTATTTGTTAGGTTCTCATTTTAAGTTCTTTACTGATCATTCCGCATTGAAATATCTAGTTAACAAACCTGTTTTGGAAGGGAGAATCTGTAGATAGTTGCTACTATTTCAAGAATTCTCTTTTGAAGTAATTATTAAGACTAGAAAATGAAACGTAGGACCTGATCACCTGTCGGATTAGAGCTAGGGGAAAGTGAAAGAGCAGTTGATGATCATCTCCCAGATGCAGATATGTTCCGGGTTGAGGCCATACTAGAGTACCTGGAAGAGATAACAGTCTTGTTAAGTACATAAGCCTACCTAGAAACTTATTCCGCAACCCAGAAAAACCATATGGTTGTTAGAGCAGCAGACTACTAGTTGATTGCAGGACAATTGTATAAATTGGGAATAGATAGTATCCTCAGAAGATGTGCCTTGGATCATGAAAGGCAAGATATACTGTGGGAGTGCCACAATGGAGTTGCGGGAGGTCATGTCTGAGGAAACACCATTGTGCAGAAATTCCTCCAAGACAGACTATGGTGGGAAACGCTCTTCAAGGATGCAAAGGCATATCCTAGATCATGTGATGTCTATCAAAGAGTGGGTAAGACGTCACAACGATATGAATTACCACTTCAACCAGTTCGAGCTCTATAGGAATTTGAGAAGTGGGTGGTTGACTTCATTGGATCGATCAACCCCACAACTAAGCATTCAAAGGCTAGGTACATCATTACCACAACTAACTACCTTACACGTTGGGTTGAGGCATCAACTGTTCAGGACTGATCGACCGATACTGCTGCTAGGTTCATTTTTGAGAATATTATCACTCGATTTGGATGTCCTATGAGTCTAACCAGTGATCAGGGAGCTCATTTTATTAATATCACTATAACAAAGCTTACATCAGAGTTCTTGATCCAACATTACAAAAGTAGCCCCTACCACCCGCAAGCCAATGGAACAGTAGAAGCGTTCAACAAGATTATGGAGAGAGGATTAACAAAGGTATATTGCACAAACTAGGAATATTGGGATGATAGAGTTTCAATAGTACTATGGGCGTACATGACAACCACAAAGAAACTCCATAGGTACACACCATTTCAGCTAGTTTATGGGAAAGAGGCTTTGGTTCCTGAAGAATTCATCACTCCAATTTTGTACGTTGCACAGATCACCCATATTTCAGAGAAAGAATCAGTCATGCAGAGACTCATGGAGTTACAAGAACTCGAAGAGACCAAGTTTTTAGTAGATTTCCATTCGTCATTTGAGAAAGAAAGACAAAAATCTTGGCACGATAGACACATTAAGACTAAAGTATTTGCGCAAGGAGACAAGGTTGTACTCTATGACAGTTGGTACCAAAAGCATCTTGGCAAGTTGTGCATGCATTGGTTGGGACCATTTATAGTTGTGGAGATCCAACCTTGAGGAGCAGTCAGAATTGCGCAACTAGATGGTATGCTACAACCAGGATGGGTGAATGGCGCTCGCCTGAAACCGTATATGTCTCGGAACTGAGCTAAAAGGGTTGTTTCTCTATTCCGAAGGAGCATGTATAGTAGTTAGATTTGATTTTTATGCAATTTTTGTAAATTCAATTAATAAAGTCAACGTGTGCAGTGTTACGCCGCGATAGGTAGTTCATTTCTTTTTCTGTCTAAGTAATTTTTGATGTAGAACTGATTTGTAGTGTACCTTTTTCACTACCGAGGCTTTCAAACCTCTCCTAACCAGTCTGTACACAGAATTTTACATAACTCATACTGGAATTATATAACCACATGCATTCAAGCAAAATAATACATTTAACTCAGAGTAAAACATATGAATTACTGCTATATTCAACAAGCATTTAGCCTTATCATATTAATTCATATACACAGCAGAAAACATGATACTTAAACAACACGGTCATGCAAAACATGATCAAAGCATAATTCAAATACTTATCTTTTAACAGCTGTAGAAATCACCAACCAAGTGCAGGCCTTCCACGAACCTCCCAGCCTTAGACCACACTGTTCATCATCTCAACAGTGGGTCACCCCCGAGTGGGTCACCCACTGTCCATCGGTGCTAACCTCCCCCTCTGGGTCTCGGCAACAGGCCGGATCAGGAAGTCTCAGAGCCCGTAGCTGGTGCTGAACACTCTCTGGAAGAAAACACTTCCCAACAAACTCTTTCACCTGGAAAGAGTTTCTCGTAGGCCTGACAACCTGCCTCTTCCAACATCAACCACCTCCCTCACCTGGAGAGAAGTCATACAGAAGCTCAGCATAGGCTTACTCTGGCCAGTATGCCAAGCGCAGACAAGCACTGCGTGCCACAACAAACACAGGGAAAACAGACACAGGATTCCCAAGAACTGGTTCAACAACCACAGGATATTCTCACGGTCAAGATTTCTGAACAGGGTTCCTCGCACAAGCTCGCTCAGCTTTTCCTGGGAAAACAAAGACTCTTTCCCGAATTCAACACAGGCTTCTCATAGGCTAGGGTTACACGCAAGGGATTTCTCATAATCAGACACAGACATTCAAGTCACAGGGTCTCCCGAAGGTTCTCTACAGGATTCGGGTTAGTCCTACTGCTCAGAGCTCCGTACGCATTCAGACAGTCCGGTGGAAATGGGAATGGAACCTTCTCATGGCTCACCCTGGCCGTTTTATTCGCATGCACCAGGGTTGACACTTGTCACCCATGGAACTGCATGCATTCCACTAGCACGCGTTCCTCCCACTACTTGGGGATTCACGTGTCCTTCCAAAAAGGACTTAGGATAAAAACATATGATGCTCATATATTTTGGAATAATATTAAAATATTATTCCCAAGCTTAATCCCCCTAAGCTTAGTCCCTAGGCTCAGTACTTAGCCCCTTTCCCACCTTCCAGCCCCTAGTTCCTTGCCCACTCAGTGGACGCTCAGTCCCCCATCACTCATTCATCGTGGTCGGTCTGCACCTGGCGGGTGTTTATATTTTATTGATGTGCTGCATACATACAGATACAAAATCCAGGCCCTTGGCCTTCAACCCTTAGGCTCTCTGGCCTAATCAAACACATAAGCCTACTGGCTTATACAAAACTTGTCTCACCAACCTATAACACATATTTAAAATCTCTTTCAGATCATAGTTTACATCGGGGCTCAGCCTTGGGGATACTACAATCCCCTCCCCTTATTTTTGCACTGTCCTCAGTGCAACTTTACATAACATCTACAAGCGTTTCAAAATTTTCAAAAAGATGCGGGTACTCTGCCTGCATAACATCTGCGTGCTCCCATGTCGCGTCCTCAGGACCGTACCAGGTCCACTGGACCTTTACAAGTTCTATAGCTTGATTCCAGAGCTGTTTGCTTTTCCTGTCCAATATGTGCACAGGATGCACTTGCAGGACACCTTCTGGTTCCACCTGAATCACAGTCCAATCGATAACATTATTAGCATCAGGTACATATTTCTTAAGCAGTGAAACATGAAATACATTATGTACATTCATAGATGCAGGTAATGCAAGCATGTATGCAACTGGCCCAATCCTTTCCAGGATCTCAAATGGCCCACAAAATCTTGCTGCCAACT